>VXAX01007457.1:493177-658491 GCA_013399835.1 Leptocoma aspasia | reverse complement strand
AAAAAAAAAGGTGAAAAATTCAACAATTAACATGCCTGCCAATTAGGTAAAAGGTAGGCTATAAGAACACTCTGCTTTTGGACTCCAGATACTGATGAAGTCCTTTCTAATCTCCAGGTGCTGAGGCAGTGTCTTTGGCAGAGAGATGTAGCAGCTTCTCCACAATTCTGAGCTCTTAACAACTTTGCAGACAACTGCTAAATGTCTGTATCCATCCTAAATAAAATATACACAGTTACACAAGAAGCCTGGGCTCCTAAATCTGAAGATTAGTGCACTTTCCATACCTGTTCTCAAAAGCCTTACTTTGTCTTTAAATCTGCCTGTTGTCCCTCCTGTCTAAATCATTCCTGCAGAAGTGGAAAGAGGGAAGTTGTCAAGTACAGTTACCAGAACTTAGAATCTTTGTACTTCCCAAAGAAGTCGCTCTCTATCTGCACAAAATGGTTTTACCCTCTTGTGGCATCAGAGGAGCCATAATAAGGCAGACTAGTCCTGCCTTGCCTCCAGCAGCAGGTCAGAGCATGAAGATCAGTGGCTGAAATGCTAATTTTTACAGCAGCTCAATTCATGAAGGTCTGTACTAAAAAAACCTTCTGTAACAGCAGCCATAACTTCAAGAGAAGAGAAGATGCTGAGAAAATAACAAATTCATAACACTATCCCTTGGACATTCTCCCTAGCCTCTACTCCCGCATTAGGGCATTTTCAGAGAAAAGCTCCACATTTAACAACCCTCAACAGACCGGCTGCTTTCCACCCTGCATATAAGCTTTCAGTATGGGCATTTTGTGGAATTCCAGAGTTTCACACTACACTGAGAAACAACTCCGAAACACTCCAGCTTTGAATCCTCATAGGAAAGTGAGCACCCAAACTTCACTCACCTGCTCGCATTTCTCATGGCTTATCAATCTCCAGTACCCCTTCTCTCACATTCCCCACCCCACAACAGTACCTGGGTTTGGGTTTTGTTGTCTTTTCCCATATCAAAATCTATTTTAGTTCTGCAGCACTGATCACTGTCCTCAAAGCTTTTTCACTATATCGTAGTTCGGGTTGTTTTGAGGTGGTTTTTTTTGCAGTTTACTTTGGTTTTCTGACATGAGCCCCCAACAAGAACCAAACCTCGGGGTTCTGATCAGCTCAGGTGCTGCCGCTGACTCCGTCCCAGGCCGGTCCCTGCTCGCTCTATCTCTCTCTCTGGCGCACTTCCAGCGCCCTGGCTTAAATCCAAGATGCACCGAGCCAGGTCAGGTCATTTACATTAACCGTTACGAACAGCGAGAAACAAGAGCAAACACATGTGTATATACACACATATATAAATACATACAGACACTTAAAAGACCCCTAGTGTTCTATGTCAAATACTTAGCTAAACTTAAAAAAGAAACAAAAGCACTAAAAGGAAAAGCCACATCAGGTCCAAAGACACTCGCTCTGCGGGGGTTGAGCCGATTCGCGAAGTGACACCAAAGCAAAACAAAAACTGCTACACGCCGCATCTTTCGGCAGCCGCAACCCGCGCCCCTCTTCCCAAGAGAGGCGCCCGTGTGCACGGCCCACGGCGGGGCCAGCCGTTCCCCCTCCCTTGCAGCCTGCGCGTCGCTGCCCCGGGGCTGTCACGCACCGTCCATGGTCTCCCTCACGGCGTTCAGGCTGGCGGCGTTGCTCGCCATGGCGACCCCGCCGCGCCCGGAACCGGAACAGCGCGCGCCCGCCCGGGCCCGCCAGCCCCACGTGACGGCCCGGCGCAGCGCGAGCGCGGCGGGGGCGGGCTTTCTTTGAATTCGTGCGGCGGCGCCGCTGGCGATTGGCCCGTTCGAGAGAGGGGGCAGGTCTGCCATTGGCCCGACAGCGCAAACCGCGCTTAGTGATTGGTCAGAGTCCTCAGAGGGGGCGGGGCTGGTTAAAGGGCCGCCCGGCGCGGCGGGGGCGGGAGCGGCGCGGCGGCGGCGGCCGGATAACGGGCACAGGTGGCTGTGCCCGCATCCTCGGCATTCCCGGCTCTCCCGGCATTCCCATCGCCTCCTCGGCGGCGGGGCTTGGGAGAGCGGCGAGCGGCTCGGCGCGGTGGCACCGTCCCGGGGAGAAGCGTAAGAAGGGGCTCAGCGGGGCCGCTGCCAGCGGGGCTCCCGTCCCCTTTGCGGCCGGAGGCGCGGGAGCGGCCGGGGCCCGGGAGGAGCCCTCCCGCCGGAGCCCCGCGAGGGCTGGGGCTGCTCCCGGCCCGTTGAGGCGGAGGGCGGGCGGTTTTAGCGCCCGGGCGGAGCGGGAGCTGCCCGGGGCGTTATTGCTGCCCGGCCGCTGGGGCAGCACCGCGCGTCCCCCCGCCCGCAGCCGGGCTGGCCCCTGTGCGGGCAGCACGGCCGCTTGGTCTGTTCCGGTGCTTAGTTGGGGTTTTTTTGTTCGTTTGTTGGGGTTTTGTCTTGTTTGCTTGTTGTTTTGCCCTTGTTTGGGTGTTTGTTTGGTTTTTCTTAATTCCTCTCTTCGTGTTCTTTCTTAACTTGTTTTCTTGGTTTCTGTTCGTTTGTAATTGTTCGTATCGGCCTTATTTATCAACTTCGTGTCATTAGGTCCAAGCCATAGCTAACTTCGTTTTTGAAGTGTTGCTGGTGCCTTGAAATGATTAATTCTCTCTTCCCAAAGCCTTCAGGGTGGCCCTAAAGTGTCGAAAGTGTGATTTCATTGTTTTCCTTAATTTTGCTCTCCCTCTTTTTCAGGTATAGCTTAGTGTTATGGGTGATACAGAAGAAGCTAAAATGCAGATAACACCAGAAACTCCAGGACGAGTCACAATCCTGAATCCTTTTGAAAGTCCCAGTGATTATTACACTCTTCAGGAGCAGATTGTTTCCAGTCCTTCGGTCTTTAAGTCAACGAAATCCTCATCTGTAAGATCTAGTTATTAATTGTGTAACTGTACAGATATAGTGCTAATATTTTCAAATGCATTAAAAAGGGTATTTTATTTAAATATGTGCATTCAACATATGTACCAAGCTAAAGAACTTTGATGGCATTTGGAGTTTCTTCTCTTCACAAAACTATGCTGCTTTTAAATACTAATATTGCCACTTAGTCTTCCTCCTTTCCTAAATTTATTTTGTCTTTGGATATTAGCAATTGAGTGCTAAAACCAGTAGAAAGTAGATAAAGACCAGTTGTTGGATGTGGTACTCTGGTTCTACTTAAAGTGAAGAAAACCAGTTTCTACTTAGATGCTAAGTAGGCTGGTTTCAAATAAAACTTAATTGCACTTGTGTTGTGAGCTGTTTGTGTATTCAAGTCAATGATTTTGTGTATCTATAACTTTTTTTAGTTGCAAATTACGTACTGGTTTGCAGTTGAAATTATTTTCTGATAAGCAGTAGAGATGAAGCTCCTAATGAAACTAAAAAGACTCACTTGGTAGATAATTTTCCAAATATATTTGAACATTACTTGAACAATCGTATCTGTTAAATAAAGGGGTGAAGCTGCTTTATTTGTGAATTGGATTTTGTTGTGCCCTATGTATGGCATTTATGAGGGGGACATTGCAGAATGTACAGGTGTCGCAGCTCTGGTCTTCTTAGGAAAGTGAAAGGAACACTGCTCTATTATTTGGATAACTTGGGTTAGGATACTGGGTTTTTGTGGAACCACAGTTTGGATTGTGGCAATCAAGAAGCAATTTAAGTTCATCCTAAGTTATGCATCTTTAGTAGAACTATCCTTAGAAATTGAGAAGAAACTGACACCTCAGTTTGTAAATACCAGCTGTAACCTTCCACTTAATTTTATGTTGTAAATCATTGTAATACCACTACCAGCAGGAGAAGAAGCATGACTGGCTTACTTTTTTTTAGAGTAGATCATTTAAATAGAAACACTTTTGATTGTTTTTGACAGCGACTATATGGAAGCTGTGATTGTATTGTTCCATTGAGATTTGTCCTGTGGTTTTATTGTTATCTTTTTAGAATAGCAAGCATTAAGATGCCTGTTTGTTTTTTTAGACACCAGGAAAATTCAGATGGTCTATTGATCAGCTTGCTCTAATAAATCCTGTGGAAATAGACTCGGAAGACATTCGACGCCAAGGAATGTATTTGAGCCATGCTAGGTAACTTACAATCTATTTTTATGCAGCTAACTTAGCTTTAATACTAGAACACTTGTTCTTTTGCTTTATTAACATTTCAGCATAGCATTAAAGACTTTTTATTCAAATCTTTTAACACAATTTTTTACATTATGTGGATATAATATTTAGATGAGGCTACCTCTTTGTTGCTTCCTTTTAATGTTAAGAGCTGCTGATCCACTCTGACTCCAGTTTGGAAGACAGCCAGATAAAAGCAGCTAGTGGAAGCAAAAAATGTCTTGCCAGTGATCATTACCAGGCTACCTCTTCTGCTCCTTGTTACAACACAGTTTATCTTCTCAGAATGCTCCATAGTGAGGCTTCTTTGGTCTCTGGGGCTCCTGCAGAAGGAAAGATGTGCTGGGGAAACTAGCTGGGGAAGTCCCAGTACTCTCTTTCAAAGGTATAGATTAGACTTAATGTGGAGGAGGGGGCTCCAGTGCTAGTTACTTGAAGTAGTTTGGGGACCTTATCTCAACTTTTTTCCCTTCTCTGAAAACACCTTGCATGAGGGAAATGGGTGGGTAAAACAGTCTTGGTGTTTGGAACTTATCTTGAGGGATAATTTTACATGCAGGTGGTAGAGAATGACATGCCGAGTGAAAGTAGCCAAGGGGAGGCCTTAATGGTGAATCCTGTAGACGCTCCTGTACATTTCTCAGATACAAAATTACACAAAGAACTGCTCCTCATGGCATGAAGCACTGCAGGAATAGAATAATAAACCAGTCCTGTCTCGATCAGGTTGCTAAGTTGTATCCACCTTGATCTTGAATGTTTCCTGGGATGGGGCATCTACCACCTCTCCAAGCAACCTGTTCCCTCATCATAAAAAATACTGTGAAGTCAATTACTGTTTTTAGTGTCTAACTGAACCTACATCCCTCTTTGAATAATAAAATCTGTAGGACTATACCTGTCCCCAGCTGTATCTCAATCACCAGGTCTTAATGTTTCCTGTCCTTCCTCTAGCAGCCAGTAGGTTTCAGACTAACGCTTTTTATACATTTTAAAGCCTTAAGCCTTATGTTTTTAGAGAGTTAATTACATTGTTTCTGGAACCTTATTCAGACAAACTAGCTTTAATGGAGATGACTTGGGGGACAGTTCCAGTCATGGTGAGTGACATGGCCTATAGATATAAATGTGCATTGTCTCAGTGGGTCCTTTCAGTCTGTCCCACTGTTTCATAATCACTGTGGTTAATTTTTTTTTTTTAAGCATCTGCTATGACTAGAAAGAGTCTAGTTTGACTATGTGTAGATTTGCTGTGTCCATGCTTGCATGTTTAAGTGCATACATATACATGAATACACAGTGATTGTATGCCTGTTTTTTTTGGTACAATAACTCTGCAAGGGCCTCCATAGATCTGTCACTTTAGCATCATCTAGGCAGATGTAATTGAGGGTGGCATGTCTAAACATTGCAGATATATTTGAAGTCTGGTAAGCATAAAAGAGGGAGCTATGAGAGTTCATGTATTTGTCACATCTATGTGTGCTTTTGTATTTAATAATATCCAGTTATCTGAGTGGTTTCTAAAATGATTCAGGGGTAATTCAGGTATGTGAACTGTGAATGAAAGTATTAGGTAGTTCAGCTAAGAAAATTATGAACATTTATAAGCTGCAAAAAATTTTACAGTAAATTGCATTGTAGTAACTGAAAGTCAGGCTTGAAGGTGACCGTTAGAGGAAATATAAATATAGAATCTCACACATCATGAAGTGACTGAAGTTACTACAGTATTTTTTTTTTAAACTAAGTTAAAAGCTGCTTAAGGAAACATAGTCATTGTTAGAAACTGAAATATGATACTGAAGAAGCTGTGGCAGACTGGGTATTTGACTAGGGAGAACTCTGTGCTGTGAAAGTGGTCTGTCAGGAGTTTGAGTGTGCAAATTCCAGGAGTGTTTTCAGTTGCCCTTTAATTCCTTACAGCTCAGATTTTACTCTGCTTGATTTTATATTGCAAGTGTAATCTCATGTTAACTCTAATAGTAAAATATATTCATATGACATTATTTTGAAGATCGGTTATGACTGCGTTTTTGTCCAGATATGCTGAGTAAACAGAATATTTGCTATTATTTATTTTTAAATGGTACAAATCTTTTTCAAATCAACTGAATTGAGAAGTGCATTTATATTTCTAAATTTATAGTATGAGATTATTGCATGTAAGAGTAAAAACATCACAAGATTCAGGGTTTAGTGCAATTTCATTTATAAGCTTTCTCTTGAGCATCTAGAAATTATTATATGACTGGACTTGACATCTTTTCCTACTTATGTGATGATTTTGATAATTGAGTTGTTTTTCATTTGTTACTTAGAATTGATAAGGAGACGGAAGACAGAAGGCAAAAAGCTATTGAGGAGGTAATAAAACTTTGTGCTATCAAATATTTATTTGTCTACAGAAAAGATCCATATCTTTTACAGAATTTCAAAACCCAGAAGCCTATTATATTTCAGTAAGAAAGTAATTTTGCACCCTCATCCCTTGCAGTTGTAGCTGGAATCCACACACTCCTTTTCTTCCCCTCTTCTTTCAGACACGTGTAGGTCAAAACAACAGATTTTTTTCTTTTGTTTTTATTGGCTAGTGGCATTGTAGCTGTAATATAACTCTTATAGATTAGAAGCAATAATTGAGAATTTGGGGGTTTACAGTAACTGTTGGAGTGATACTGCATTTTTTGCAATATTGGAGATTTTGTGATTTTTTTATTTCTTCCAAAGTCTGCTTTGTTGGATGGAAGACTTTATTCTGGTAGCTTGTATTTTCCCATCCAGTTTTCATTTTGTTTTTCACTATTCATTTGGCTAGCAGGGAAGGAAAAGTGAAGTGTTTAAAATATTCACTACAGAAATCTTCAATTTTATTTTCAATTTAAAAAATAAATAAAATAAGTCTCTGATAGGCAGGTCTATCAGTTTCTGTCTCTACAAACAAAAAATGTTTTACGGTATCATAAGGGCTATGTGGTTGACCTGCAGCTAAGATGCTCTGTTGTTCTAAATTTGCATTAAAAGGGGTATTTCCTCTTTGTGAGGTATAACCTAATGGATTATGTGGCTGAACAGCTTGAAACCCTGTCTGATAAAAATTATACCTTTAATAGTTGTGTGTTTCAAGCTGAGTTTTTTAATTACTTTGAGTCTTGCAGTTATTTTAGAACAGGATTTGTCATGTTTCTGGAAGCTTTGTAATAGTGTTTGTCTCCTCAGCATCAGGGTGTTTCTCAGTGCAATTGTGATGATAGACAGAGTTTCTGGTTCACATAAAAAGCCTGAACTGCCAGTACGCAAAAGTGTTTTACCGCTAACCAGTTTGGCCAAATACACTGACACTAATAATGTTGCCAAAAAGGCTTGGTTTGTCACTTTTACTGTTACTGCAGTGTCTATCACTTCTGTGAAGTAGCTCAATTGTCAAAATAAAACTTAACAAACTGAAAATTTAAAACTAATTATTTTTAAACTGCTATGCAAGAAGCATGGTAGTGACAATTCAAGTTTTTAAATGAGTAATTATTGTTAGATGAAACTTGTGTATAGTTTTCACGCCGCAGACTTGAAAGATGTGAGGTGCTATGTGTCATAAAGGACATAGGGGTCTTCAAATTGGTTTGTTTCTTTAACCTCTTTGGGCCTAAAATAATGAAATGTTCTACATTTTTTTTTTCTTGTTCAGGGTACTAGTCTAAATTTAAGTTGAAAATTTTAAAAAGTGCTGAGATGGTTTGTTTTTATTCTACTCCAGTTTTTCACAAAAAAACTCATAGTTCCTTCTCCTTGGACTGAACATGAAGGCAAGCAAGTTTCTCAATTTAATTCAACTAAATGTAAGTTGCTTTTGTGTGTCCACCCAAAATACTATAGCTTTTGGAGAAATAATCGAGCATAATTTTTTTTTCAACCTCAATTTAAATTTTAAGAACCAGGGATAAAATATGGCACAACTGATTGATTTTCAGCTGCTGTCTCCAAGTGCTTACTTTGTTTAAAATTATTTATTAATTGAAAGTCTTATATAATTTTCCTTTTTGTTATTCTTGGTCTCGGTTCTTAAATTTTTCTCCATTAATAATCTGTCTGCAACCATTTTAATTTACACACATAACTTTGTGTCTGTAACTATCAACTGTGTTGATATTGGTAATAGCCAAGTCTCCTAATTTACTTTTTTCTTCAGATATTTGCACGTCCTCTTACTCTGACTGCTTTCCTCACCATATAAGCATATTGGAAATGGAATTCAGTGTTCTTTTTCCCTTACTAGCAACATAAATTCCTGTTGTCATCCTGCTAGCTCACTGCCACTAGCGGTGGGTTTTCCAAGTTTGTTTAATTTATGCCAGTTTAATTTTGTTCATAATGCTCTTATTGAAGTTTATATATAACCAGCAGAATACAGAACAAATGGATTGCAAGATGGAAAATGTGAGCTGTAAAGTATTGTTTGCATGCCCTGTTTGGTATGAAAGTCTTAAATAAGTGGAGATTTTTGCAAGATTTGGAAAAGGCTAAGCTGTTAAAATTTTTTATCAAGGAGAAGCAGCTTATGGATAGTTCTTTTTTAATTGTCAGTTTTAAGATGCCACTTTAAGGGCAGAGAACATAAGGCATAAACTGAAATCTGGTAAAATGAATGGTGAAAGAAAATAGTCTAATGTGTTCTTCAGCTGCATAAAAAAAAAGTTGGCATGTGTCTTCACCTCTCTCCAGTCCAGACTGAATGATTTTCTGGAAATGTGTTTTACTTGAACACAGCCTGTTCAGCCAAGCATGAACTAGTTTGTTTTAAATCTCTGTCCTGTACAGACAGGGGGAGACAAAATTTTGGGCAATGTTGATGCTACTTAACTAAGCATTTTTTGCATAGAAACATGCTGAAATTCTCTTGATAACTATAATGGTAACCTTTTCTCAGTATTCCTTTCTAATCTCTTCCAAACATTGATGCAAAAATTTTGTTTGGTTGTATTAAGTATTCTAACTTAATGTTGCTACATTTCAAAACTATATGCAGTGCATGTTTAAATTTAAGTTCTATGTTTTCCAGCCATAGATATAAATAACATTTCTCCAATTGGAAGACAGCTGAGCTTGCAGACTGGGAAAAGCAATGGTGAGTAAAAGGCAATGCCTGAAATTTACACCCTTTCTCTGAAGAAAAATAACCAATTTTTAATGGCTATTGAATTTCAAAAGGAAATTATTTGTTAGTGTTACTGTAGAAATAGTTTTTCTTGAACTGTATGGTACTGTTAATATCCATTTCTCATAAGAATTTAATTTTTTTATACTCCCTTGTATTTTTCAAGTAAAAAAATAAGTCACCTGTAGACTGTGGAATACATTTTTTCTAACTCAAGTGTCTGTATGTTTTCTGGATTAAAAAGTGAATGTGAGCTCCAGATTTACAAGTAAATTACAGTTTTGAAAAACCTTTAATATGTTGGATTGTTTTAGGTTAGAGAGTCATGAGTATTTTCTATGCCAAATAAACATCAGAATTCTTAATACATCTTTTAAACTGCATCATTTTAGATAAATAGTTACTCTTTTTCCCCAAGGTATTTTGATTTTTCTGCCTCTTCCTTTTGAATCCTTCCTTTCTTCAGAGACCTCTCTTCTCAGTTAACATAAAAGCCTCTAGAGAGGCATTCTGAAAACTCTTGGGTTTTTATCTCTAAGCCTAGCATGCTGCATGCAGTGCTGTCAAATCAGAATCGTACTTTAATTATCACTTTTCCTTATTGCAACTGTAATTTAAATACCTCAATTGCAGTGCAATTTGAAAGTAAATTTTTCTTTCTACAGCTTTAGTAAAAGGTCACTGTAAGCTAATTTTGTTGGTTTTATTCGTTGCAGCTGCTTGTCAGACAGTACTGTCTTTGCCAGTGGATTTCAATTTAGAGAAAATACTAGGTATGTCATTCAATATCTAAACTTAATTATGAATGTCTAAGTAGAAAACTTGGTTTTGTATTGTTGGCTGGGTTTGTCTTGTGAAATACTGAAAACTAAGTGTATGAATGAAAGTTCGAAGTATGTATTTTAAATAGACAGTTACCGCATGTTGCATGGGACAGATGACTTAAATGATAGGATTTGAGTGTGGATGTAAAGAATAAAAAAGGAGGGATATGGAGGACAGCTGGAAATTGTTCTGCCTGCTGGTGGTTGAGGGGAGACCTCATTGCCTTCTACAATTTCCCCGTGAGGGGAAGAGGAGGAGCAGGGATTGATCTCTTTTCTCTGGTGGCCAGTGACAATGGTGACCTGTGGGAATGGCCTGAAGTTGTGTCAAGGGAGGTTTAGGCTGGATATCAGGAAAACATTCTTCACCCAGAGGGTGGTTGAGCACAGGAACAGGCTCCCCAGAAAAGTGGTCACAGCACCAAGCCTGACAGAGTTCAAGAGCATTTGGACAGTGCTCTCAGGGACATGGTGTGAGTCTTGGGATGTTCTGTGCAGGGCTAGGAGTTGGACTTCACTGATCTCTGTGGGTCCCTTCCAACTCAGGATGCTCTGTGATTCTAGATAGCCTGTGCCTCTCCCAAACAGAGCAGTAATTTGTCTTACCAGAGTTGTTTGGTTTACAGATGCTGGCCAGGAGTCTCAAAGCCCAGCCTTGCCTTGAGTAAAGTTGAGCTGTAACTCTGGCTTTAGTGTACCCATGACTGCTGAGTGAGGAGGCAGGAGTCCAAATTAACTGTTTGATTATAAGTGCTACATCAAGTAATTGCTGCCACCTTCTCAGGCAAGGGGGCTGGAAGGACCTGATCTTACAGCACATAGGTGGGAACAGTGAGTACAGCCAGCTCAGAGCATTTTGGCTGCATGCTCCTATCCCAGTGCTGAAATTCAGAACCATGACTGTGAGCCAGCAAAACACATTTATTGCCTTTGTTTTTTGTCTTAACAAATGCTTCCATCAATTCATAGTTTGGGAGTTCATGAAAAATTTCTCCTAAAGGGAATATCCAACTAGAATAGAGCAAGAGAAAAAAACCTAAAATAATCTGGTAAATCTGAGTGTATTTTAATGGGTCTTGGTTTGTGCTTTCCTACTGTAAACAGCTAACTGCTTGTATTTCCTTCAAGTCTAACCTGGTTTGCCTCTGGATGTATCATGAAGACCATCAAAGCATATGGGCGATGTAAAAAAGAGTCTAGTTTTGCTTGGGTAGCAAAACAATCTCTGTTTGACAGTTCAGATGTGAGGAATAATACAATTCTGGGGAAAGATCAGTAAGTAGATAGAAGCTAATATTTTTAATGTTTTTAAATTCAGACTTTAGTATTAAGGGATGATAGGCAGAAGTGGAACAACCCTTAGTAGACAGAGATGATTTTTTTGTAGGGATGACAAGCAATACTTTGGGATAGGTGCTTAAACAGATTAATTAGTTGCTGTATTGGTAAATTAGATTAAATGTTTTAATTTAATTATACATGCCTCTGTAATGGAATGTATTTTTTTTTCTGCATTTGTATTGGAAACAATTTTTCCCCCACATTTTTAGGTGAATATTTTAGAACTGATGAATTTGCAGATCAGTCTCAGGAAAATCTGAGCTCTTCATCACTCAGAAGAAAGCTGTTTTTAGAAGAAAATGGGAATGTATCTGCATGTTTGTCCCCTTCTCTGCATAGTCCATGTGGTAGTCAGCCACTTGGAGTGCTTTGTTCAATAGAATTATCTCCAGTCCGGTGCAGAAGCCCCCTAGACACATCTAGTTCAGTAAGTAGCTTGTTTTGTAGGCTGGGTGGGAAGTACTTTATCAGAGAGTAGGTGTTAGACTAAAACTTTGGGTTTTTTATTTGGTTTTTTTTTTATTCTGAAAAAAATATGTGAACAAAAGTCTTGAAAGAGTAAGTTACTGACTTCTTATTATTTCAAATTATTTTGTTATGCTGCTATACTTTTGTATTGGGAATTATGTTTTAATTTTGTTATGAAAAGGAAGTAGGAATTAAAACATGCAAAAGACTTGCTGAAAGCATGTTAAAACCTTTTTTCATAAAATGTTTCTACAAAAAAAAGTCCTGTTTAAAGCCTTGAATTGCTGCCTACAATACCAGTTGATATGAATGTGTGATATAATTATATTTCCTTTAAATCTCATAAACTCATTTGTAGTGAAAGAAATGACTCCTTCATCTTTGAAGTGCAGTGCTAAATATGCCTTTTTCTTTCCCATTGGCCAGAGTTTTCAGCTGAATAGACATTTATTAGAACACAGAACGTAACGTCCATTTTCTAAATTAAACAAGATGAACGTTATGCCCACATGGACATAGCTAAAGTGGTTTAGGTGATGTATTTTCATCTGTTTGGTGAAGTGCTTGGAAAAAAACCTACCTACACTAGTGTAGCTTAAAAAAAAGGGTAACCTAGTAATTGCTACAATATAGTTATAGTGCTACAATATAATTATAGTGCCAGAAGTGATGGGGGGTGAGGGGGGTGAGTTTTGGTCTGGGCTTTTTTTGTTGTTGTTGTTTGGTTGGGGGTTTTTTGTTGTTGTTTGGTTGTTTTTTGGTTTTGTTGTTTTGTTTGTTTGCATGATAGTCTTAAGCAAGGTCATTCTCTTTTCTTAAAGAGAACCACTTTTGTATCTGCTGCTGAATTAAGTAGATTGGATTACATTAAAATATAAATAGTGGCTGACTTTCACCTGCAGTGATAGGAGTAAGAAATTTAGATTAAACACTTGACTAGATACACAGATGCATTAATTCTCTATTTAAATTTCTCATAGTTTGGGGTTTGTTTTTTATTTATTTATTTATTTATTTATTTTTTATCCTGAAGGGTCAATTTTCATCAAGTCCTATTCAGGGAGGAACAAGAGCTTATAGTCTGGGAAGTATAACCAGTCCCCCATTTTCAGAGGGGTCTCCTGCACCTAATGGTTCTCCTGCTTTTTCACCAATTGCTTTTCACATAAGAAAAACACCACTCTCAGGTATGGTTTAATTGTCTATGTATTACTCTACATTGAGTAATATATTTTTATTATAAAAACTTCTAAATTATTACTGGAACCCTTTTCTGTTTGGAGACAAGTTCCTGTGCTTGGCAGACCAGCAGTCTCCTATATGACACATCTGCTGTTCAGCAGAGAAATATGTGAAATGAGGAAATGTATATGTTTGCAACTGATCAGCTAGGGAAAATATTTTGGAAGAAGGCACTAAGACCCAATAAGAATGAAGAAAAGTTAAAAGGGTTAATTTAATTTAGTGTGGGATGGGTTTGAAAGCCACATGCCTGAACTGAGTCAGGTTACACTTCCGATTTGGCCCAGCCTGAAGCATTTTAATGTCAAGGGGCAAAGAATGCTTAGCTTGAGCTTTCAAATCATGCTGTCATGAAGATTATTTGAAATGAAATGAGTAATGAAGAAATCACAAACATTTTGTGTCCTCATTGCGCTAGAAAATGTCACTGTTTCATGCTGTGTCCATACCTGGTAAGGCTTAATGCCTTGTTTATACATGATTATATATGTTTGGCATGATTATACATATTTATATATGACTTCTACACCTTTTGATTAATGGTATTTTACACCATTAGATATGGAGATTGCACAGGTGTTTTATCACTTGTTTGATCTTAAACTTCATTGCTGCCAAAAATTTAAATGCCTATAGATTGTGTATTGACATTTGTTTAGGAAAAAACCATAGAACCAGCCTTTACCCATTTTTTTACCCTTTTAGTACTGCATAGTAATAAGATTTGAAAATACAAGGTCTCCAATACAGCAAATTATGTCATAGAAAAGAAATTTGGTGGGATTAAAAACTTGCCTTTATCATGGTAACTGAAATGTATGGGTAGTGGGTTTGGTTTTTGGGGTTGCTTGTTTGCTTGGGTTGGGAGGCAACAGTCAGTGAAATACTCTGTAGTTGGCTATAAATTATTCAATGGACTGCAGGGCCTTGAGAATGATGAGTTCTTCTATCAGATATCAGGTGAAGTTAAACTTCACTCATTTTTTTTCAGACCAAAGAAAGTTTACATTTCGTTCTCCAGATATTCCTTCTTCCTCAAATAGAATGACACCCCCAAGTACAAGAAGTCCTTACATAGATGGTTGTTCTCCAATTAAAAACTGCTCTCCTATGAGGCTTGGAGCCTGTAGAGGAACTGCCCAATATCAGACTTCTGTCATTAGAATACCAATTGCAGTTGAGAATCATGATGAGGATGAGGAAGACAAGGAAAACACTTCTCCAGCAGAAGCTCGGTTCCCAGAAATGGATAATGGAATAAATGTACATCAGGAAGACAGTGATACTTTTGCACATGGTACACATCTCGTGGTGGCAACTGTGTCTATTGCACCAGATCCCTCAGAAGGTTGTCATCAGAGGTTGTCATCATTTCAGGATATAGAAGGCTTAAAGGACAATAATACTGTAGACATGGCTGATGCAGCTGAAGTGTCAGAGGAAAACACTTGGATAAAAGAAACAATTGGCAGCAGCAATACACCAATGACCAGCTTTATGACAGGCATTACTTTCAGTATTGAAAGCTCTCGCATGTGCATGTCACCTCTTGCAGAAAGCAGTGCAATTCCTTGTGACAACAGTAGTATTCAGGTAAAAATATATTTTTTTGTTTCTCTGTAAAACTGAGCTCAACATAACAATTACTTCCAGATTAGGATATGTATTCAAAGTTATTTTCTCTTACTGGATATGGTATGCAGACAGTATCGTGGCTTTTATCCCTTCATGCCCTCTTTCGGTGGAGTTAGCATAGCAGTTATTTTTGTGTCGCTATATAACTTAATCCAGACTAATGCTGACAGACCTGCTTACAGTTTGCTTTTGTTATTAACCAGTCATAGTTGGTTTGTTGGATTAAATTCTGTTAGTCAAAAGCAAATCGTATCAGGTATCTGATGGATTTATTTGTGTTAAATGACAGTACATTTTTCAAGCCCTGCTTTTTGATTTCAGGTGGACAGTGGTTACAATACACAGACTTGTGGAAACAGCATTATGGATACTGTGGGGGCTGAGAACAGTTGCAGAGAAAATGATGTGAACACTATCGTGGTTCAGAATAAATCCCAGCTGCTTAGAACAAAGGTAGGAGTTGTGGTAAAAAAGTGATAGGCTTCCCATCTAAAGCATCCGTTCCCCATTTTATTTGGTGTCAGGGAGCCTGAGGGGAGAGACTGTCAGATGATAATAAAGATGTTAATGTAGCATAGTTTCAGAGACTGTGTTGAATAAATGCAGGATTAATTTTATTGCCAGTTTAAGATATTTATGTTTTATGATAAGAGCAAAGGTTGTTTTGGAGGAAATTGAGGTATAGGCATGAATAGTAGTAGTGAGGCTGCTCATGACTGTTGTAGTTTCTTTTGTTCTTGCTGCTTCATTTATTGCTAAGTTTTAAATACGTGCCTGCGGAGAAGGACATTTCTGGGGAAAAATTGTCAGCTGCTAATTTTTATAACCTTATTGTTGAGTCCTAGACCATACCTGGCATGCTGACTTGGTGGGGAACTTTCTGTGTGGGTACAGTCTTTTTACAAGCCCTTTGAGGACCTGTCTGAAAAACACATTACAAAAAATAATACATATCTAGCAAAGCTCATCACCCCTTAATCTTGTGACTGCTAGGAAAGAGTTCTACTTCTTCCAGAGAATTGGAATCAAGGCTAGTTTCTTTGGAGAAGTGAGCCAAGATCATCTCTTCTCAGCAATTAGGGTCACATGGAGCTACAAACTTAGTAATTTATGGTCTGCTATGTCTTGAAAGTCTTTCAAGGGGAGACAGTACTGACCATTAGTACCAGATTATTAAAAAAACCTCAGGTAAACCCATTCAGCCCTGACTTCACTTCCGGATGTGGAAGTGCAGACTGATGGTGTCTTACAGGCCACTGACACCAAATTTTGAACTCTGTTCATTTAAGACCAGGACAAATGCGCCCTTACAAGAACAATAGATAGATATTTTGTCATTAACTTCTAAAATTACTCATCCAAGATGCTGCCCTGGTCACCCTGTTGGACATGGATTTTGTGTGCAAGTACTTACCAGAATCAATTGTCTGGTATCAAACCTGTCCTAGAGGGACATGTCAATGTCATGCAGCTGCCTTTTCCCACTGTTAGTCTTTGAACTGCTGGGTCCTGACTAAGTCAAATTTTGCATTTTAGATTAGGAGTAGAGTGTGAAGGCATTAAGTGCTTCATTCAGATCTTACAATTGAGAATCCCCAGGGAATGAAAAGAAAAAAGCACAGACATTGCTGGCTGAAATATTCAATTCTGGCTCATTCAGACATTCATGTGAGTCCTTGAAATGAGGTAGTTCTTGCAGACAGCATGTTTCAAAGGTCTGTGTAGAGAGAACATGTTACTTCATTTCTTTCTCATTTCAGAAGGGTAGAGTTGGTACTTAAGGTACTTACTATACTTGAAATTTGCTGATAGTAATCTTGGATCTTCTTTCTATTGGTGAATTTCTGTTAAAATGCTTTTAAAACTAACTTTTTCTTATTCACCTAGGAGTGTTCTGTTTTAAGCCACAAGGACAATCAGTTGGTGAGAACAAAATCTCCAGAGAAGCAATCCTGTTTTCAGAAAGCCAAAACACATAGCATGGTATTTGGTCAAAATGCAACTTGCAACATTTCTACTTGGAAACATAAAAATGAAAATCAAGTTCAGGGATTTCACTAAAGTGGTATGTAGTTTTGTGATGGAGAACTTAAGCTGTGGTTTCTAATAAATTTTTATACATATGACCTCAATTACCTGGATTATATATACTATTTTGCTTTTCCAATGCAAATGTAATAAATTGTTTGGTACATATTAAGGGAATTTTTAAATAATGTGGGATTTTTCAGGTCTTATTAAGAAATTTATTAGTGTCATTAAGTGATCCTTTTTGAATATGGAAGTGTCTAGATTTGGTACAGAGAAATTTTTCAGAATTGTATTCCTTCTGTGACTAGGGTGGATTCTATGAGCAGCCTAAGAAAACTTGCATAGGAACCAGTATAACTGCAAAATCACCTACATTTTAAGGTTTGTCCCTTCTAAAGGTATGAGGGACATTCTTCTTTTTGGGAAAGAAAAAGTGAAAGGGATATTACTATGGTTTTGGATTGCTTTTCTCCAACCGGATATATTGTGTGGTCATAAAGACTACCACTAGTACCAAGAGTAAGTCACTGGACAGAAGTGAACTGCTGGGGTGCGATGAGAGCAAACACCAAGTTTAGTTTTTTTAGAAATATAAATGAGGTTTATGTAAAAAGAAGCTGTTTAGCAATCCTCTTAACAGCTTTTCCCTTGGTTTGACAGAAATCTGTGATGTCACTTAGTTTCCACCATGTACTTAGGTAAAATGTATTACCGGTTACCTTAAAATTAAGAAATAGTGTTGTTACTTTGGTAATTGTATTAGTACTAAACTTGCAATTGATCACCTGATACTACCAGTTTCTCTGAAGAACACTTAGTCCAAATTGATGCTCTGGTACTCTTTGGAAGGAACCTAAGAAGGTGCGATGAGATTCCTTGGTCTCAGTACATCACTAAGAAAATGGTGCAGCCTTTCTTCTATAAAAGTGAACCATTACATATTTACTTCACTCTTATGTTTAATTCCTAGTATTTTTATGTTGCTTACAGAAATTACCAAAATATTTAGATAAATCCTTAAAAATATAATTTACTTTTGCATGCCATTTATTACCGAAAGTATTAATACAAGCAAACCTTGGATCCTTTCAAGAAAACCATCAATGAATTAAAATTATGGATNGGGGGTGGTCAGAAGCCCAGAACTCCCTTTGTGTAATCAAATCAGATTTGGTTGAATTTGCTTGTATTTGTTTAAAAGAATCTTATGGAATTTATAAATGTGAATAGGGGGAAAAAATCTATATGGTAATCTGGTGGCCCTAGTGACCAAGAGGGAAAGAAGAGATAAGGGATACACTGGTATTTCCGGGCTCTGTTTATGTAGAGCTCTGGTAAACTTCATTGGATTAATGAAAAAGAGAAGTCTGTTCTAACAAGTGTTCCAGGTGAAGCAGTCTTCCTCTCTTTTCATAGCAAGGATGCCCCAGGATACTGGATGGAAGTTCTGCTTTCTGCTCTATTCCACAACCCACAGAAAAGCTTCTACCAAAGTGACAGACTGTGGCTGATGAGCAGCTATTGGCACACTAGGTCTGAAACCTATTGGTCATATTGGTCAGATTTAAATTTGAAGGCAAGACACCATTTAAAAAAAAAAATTCAAAAGGGGAGGTATGAGCAGAATCTCTTGGCATTAAAATCAGTGTGTTAGACCTGAGAGCTAGTGTGTTGTTTGAATAGAACAGTTCTGGAAATACTTTCATTAATAATTTCCTAGTGAAGGCTTTCTGACAAACATATTTAAGAAAAAGGGAAATGTCTGTCTGCATCACTTGATTGAAGTTCTCACATTACAAAAATATTATTAAAAAAATCAGAAATCTAATGAGCAAACATGATGTGCATTTTTACTTCTGTAGCAGTTTAATCACTATTTCTGTAATGCATGTGGGATTGACAGTAATGGAATCTACTGTCATATTAGCTATTTCATGATCTTCAAACAGTGCCCTACTAGAAGCTGGAAATACACTGAATGGATAACTGTTAAGGAATTAATTTTGTTAAAAGTAGGAGATGAACTCAGACTTCTGGAAAACAAATTTTATATAATGGGGCCTTCAAAATGTTCTTAGCTTTAGCTTCTATGTTTTGTTACTCAAAAGCAGGATACAACTTGTGTGAGATTTAAAAGTTACATATGACCTTGTGTCAGTTCTGTTCCTCATGATAATTTTAACAGTAATCAATTGAAAGGACTGTACAAAGGATTTTTGCAATTGTGATTACTAAAATAGTAATGTAAATTTAATGAACGTTAAGCAGGGTAGCCCAAATTAGGATCTGGTTTTACTTTTTAACTAAATTTTTTGATTATGTTTATAATATGGGCAATGATCAGAGGCTTTTGAAGTACTCACAAGTAAAAAACCAATCCCTTAAGTATTTAATTTCATCCTGTATTAGTATTTTCCTAAAGGTAAGAAAAGAGTAAGAGCAGAAATAGGTGAACATGAGAAATTATTAAGGATGTCCCCAACGGGATTGCCTGTATTTTTTGTCCTGTTTTGTAGTCTTCAGTTAGATGGGAAATATTTATTTTATGAAAACATGCCTATTTTTTTATTGTGTTTGTACAACTGATCTGTAGAAGAAACCTGCTGTGCAAATTATCATGGAAATGACTTGATCATTCTGTTTCTGTAGTTGTTCTTAATGCATTGGTTGACACACATTGCACAAAACGGTCATTGTTTACATTAAATTAGTATCAGTAGTTTATCAAGAGTCCTTTAACATGTCTGATTGTAAACTGAGTAGTGAA
The DNA here is from genome assembly GCA_013399835.1 of Leptocoma aspasia. Taxonomy (NCBI): domain Eukaryota; kingdom Metazoa; phylum Chordata; class Aves; order Passeriformes; family Nectariniidae; genus Leptocoma; species Leptocoma aspasia. The sequence continues at coordinate 638,884 of VXAX01007457.1, read as the reverse complement.
ACAGAATAAAGACATTTCTTTAATACCTGTATTGTTCAATTACTTCTTTCAGTTCTGAGGTGCTAAAGAGAATGCACAGAAGTGCTGACTTCTATCAGACTCTCAAACCTTCCTTAAGGCTATTAACAAGAAACTTTACAATAATTTCTTCACTTTGCAGAAATATTTATTTTCACCCACAGGACAAAGGTGTAGATATACATGATTTTAAAACTTGTTCTGCATTCATAGTCATAAAAAAGTAGCTTTAAAAAAGTCTTTACAGATTATTAAAATGTGTATTTAAAAAATAAACAAAACCCGCTTCTGGCATTTTTTGCCCATAGGGAAAAATATGTAAATGCAAGTACTTGTCATTTCCGCTTAACTTTTATATCCAGCTATTTTTGTAGCTTCTTTTTCTTTTTCTCTGGTTCGTCCTTGCTGCTTGCCTCTGCAGAGAGACTTGCACGCATATCATTTCCTAATATCTACAATAAGAAAAGAAAAGAAGTCAGAACATTTTAATTCAATTTTTGCTGTCCTGGTAAAACCTGAGTTTACTTGTACAGACCTTTTACAAACACGGTGTCAACATCAGCAATTTGATTTAGGTAATCACCTGAAAGAGGGTCTACCATCTTAGAACAATCACAGGTGGAACACTCACCTGAAATAAAAGCTGAAAAAGGCAAAGGGAAGCAGCAGCGCCCCTCCTGACAAAACCAGCAGGTTGTTAGCACCCCAACCATCACCTTGCATTAGCCTTGCTTTGTGTCCTCAGAGTGGAGTCATGGCCACAGCCATGTTCCCAAGTCATGCCCACAACAGAAGTTCTTGACAAACTAGAGTTGGTGAGCACAAGCAGAGGGCAGCTCAGCATGTGAATGCACAACAGAACACAAGGGCTCTTCTCTGCTACAATTTTTGTCCAGTCCCAGTTTTTGAAATCACAGGGATTCACCTCAGCACAGGCTGAGGGATGGACAGATCAGAGCAGCCCTGCTGGGAAGGACTTTGGGGGTGGCTGGTGGGTGAGTCACTCACAGCCCATAAAGCCAAACGTGTCCTGGGCTGCATCCAAAGCAGTGTGGGCAGCAGGGCCAGGGAGGGGATTCTGACCCCACCTGCAGGGCTGCATGCAGCTCTGGGGTCCCAGCACAGAAAGGACATGGACCTGTTGGAGTGAGTCCACAGGAGGGCCACAAAAAATATCAGAGGACTGAATGAATCAGCTCTCCTGTGAGGGATGGCTGAGAGAGTTGGGGTTGTTTAGCCTCGAGGAGAGATTCTAGGGAGACCTCTGAGCACCTTCCAGGACCTGAAAGGGGACCCTACAAGAAGGCTGAAGAGGGAGTTTTCACAAGGGCATCCAGTGACAGGAAAAGGAGAAATGGTTTCCCCCCACCCCCACCTGAAAGAAGGTAGGTTTAGTTTAGGTTTTAGGAAAAAATGCTTTATTCTGAGTGATGAGGCACTGGAACAGGTTTCCCAGAGAAGATGTGGGTGCTCCATCCCTGGAAGTGTTCAAGGCCAGGTTGGATGGGGTTTTGAACAACCTGATTTCATGAAAGGTGTCCCTTTGAGGGACACCACAGGGGGTTGGAACTAGATGAACTTTAAAGGTCCTTGCGACCCAAACCATTCATGGTTCAAGCTCGTAGAACAGCTCAAAGATCAGAATATATTTACCTATGTTTGCAACATGCTTTATTTACATGATTTCTCAAGGAAAAAAAGTAATCATGTTTCAAAAACATGATGAAGTTGCTTATTTTGGGTTGTCTTTTTCCTCTGTGATAAGGGATATTCAATTGCTGCAACCATCTGTTTACCAAGAAAGTTACATGTACCTTACTCTAAGAGCATGATTTTGTAATGTCATGCAAAATACTTATCAGGCCTAAATTGTGAGAGCAAGTGAAAATCCCTGCGTCCCAAATGCACAAAGAAGCTAGAACTGAGAAGTCTTGAGACTAGAGACTGTTCAAAGGATATTAGAGTTCTTACAACATTATCAAGAGAAAATTCTTGTATTGTGGGAGTTCGAAGACAGAACTGCCATTGATGCCCAGCAATTATACAGAGCTCAGCCATTCATCACAGTTACATTGTAATTCACTGGAGTAAAGAGAACATCCTACCGAATTTTGGCAGATTTTCAGAGGGACATTTGATTATAGAATTGTGAAATTGAATACATTACTTCAGCAAATCATTATCATTGCCAACAGTGGAAATATCCTGATGGGACCAGAACGGAAGTTTAATTTAGAGGGCTCTGTTCTTTTCAACAGCCAATGAAGGCAGAGCTGTGTTTTATTGAGAGTGGATATTTAGCAGTCATTACAAGCTACTGCTAAATTATGTTTTTTTCTTCTGTGTTAAATTTCAATTTTACCACATGATTATTTTTTTAACATTACTGAAGGATAATATGGTTCTAAGAATTTTTTGCCTTACCTTGGGTTCTACCAAGACCATCCGCATTTTCTGATGCTGGATGTTGGAATCATCTAACATAATGTTCACTTTAACTTTATCAAATACATGTAATGTTGTGTCTTCCACAGTAAGTGATGGCACCTGAAAGTTCAAATTTTGCATCAGTACTATTTGCAACAGCTTATGTTTTTATACAAATAAATATTTTTTTAATGAAAACATCACTGTTACATGTAAATAAAAATAAGCAAAAATTACTGTAGTGAATATTCAGTGTTGTAATATGTGCTACATGCATTTTCTGCAGTAATTAGTCAGATAATTAAATGTCAGTACTATCTGTTACAGAAACAAATTCTTGTCAGAACCTACTTATTTAGACTTACAAAGGCTGTAGTGGCATTCATTACTACTAGAGATTAATGAACTTGCATTTAGAAAAGCCTCTCTTACCCTTCAAAATCCAACTAGTATAGAGCTTAGTCATTCTGCTTGCTTACCAAATCAAAAAATAAAAGTGTTTAAGAACAAACCGTAGGAATAATAGTAAGAACATACCTCACTGTTGTACTCCAGTTTTGGTGTTGGTTTATCTTTTTCTTCAAAGAAGACTGTTCCTTCTAACCCATACTTGGGAATCAGAACCACAACTGCATTTTTTCTTACAAATAATATATATGCATCTTCATTTACTACTCCCTTGGTTTTGAAGAACAGCTGTAACAGAAGTAGAACACACAAATAAGAAAAAAAAGCACTAGAACATTCTCTTCTGAATTACAAATACACTATCTCAGAAAAATTAAACATTCAAATACACATCTATCCTTAGTGATAGTTACACACCATATCCTGAAAGCAGATTTTAAAGTCACATAAACCATTTATAACATTACTGTAGGATTAAGCATTCATATTTATAAAAGCACAGAACTAAAAGAATCCTCAAGATGCCATTCTGAATTTTTCAGAACGAGTGAAGTATGTTTTAAGCTTTCTGTGAGAAGCATCCCTCAGCCTTTATCATTTCTGCACTCTTGCCTGGTTTTGCCCTAGCGGTGTCCATAGTTCAACGTAACATCTCAGAACTACTTACCTGTGTATGGAATGCCACAGAGGCTCTTTGTGCATATTGTGCCATTTTATGTCGGTAATTGAGATTTTTACACATCTCTGCCAGCTTGTGTTTATCTGTGAGTTCTGGGTAAGTACTGTCTGCTCCTATGGCCACTGCCAAAAGCCGATGGACTATGATATCAGCATACCTGAAAAGATGAGGTTAAAATCATCAATGACATAGTAAGACATAGTTTTTCAAAACTAATAAAAAAGTTTCTGAACATATGTTTGTTTTTGTGAATCTTACAGATTTAAGTTTTTGTAATAATGCCAGTCTGCTGGCAACTCCCTCTATTAATTCATCCATCCATGCATTCCAGTGCATCTCTGCAAAAGAGCATCCATTTCTTTTGCAAAGATGCACTGCAGAGCCAGAATACTGTTACAATGTTTGCTAAGATAAATTCTTTATTGTGCCAGAAAAAGAAACAAAGTTGTATTTTTGGACTAAAGAATGATCTTTCACCATGGCATTTTAAGCCAATCCTTCTTCCCTTTCCCATGAAATTAGACAAATTTAGTGTAGAATAGTATTTCAATGCCATAGATCTGCAAAGCATAACAACATTTTAACTTCTTGTTATGTAACTTATTAGAATTTCAGCGAGGAACATTTTAATACATCTGGTACTTCAGTGAGGAACTTTTTAATATATCTGGTAAGAACTCAAATTTACCATTTGGACTCCTAGAAATTCCACAAATTATCCATATAAATGCATAGGAATTTTAATCCACATCTAAGAGATTTCACTTGAAATGTTTCTAAGGAGCATGATAATTATTTTCTTCAAAACTCAGTGACTTCCTGGTCAGATGAAAAACTAACATACTTTTCCAAGAAGTATGATTTCATTGCAGGCAACAGCAGCCAATAGCAAGTTCCCCATTAGCAGTGTTTTCCTATGGAAAATACAGTCTCCTCAAAATTTAAACACAGTTTTCATCTCAAAAATGACTGAGCAAACTCCGCCTCAGTCTCTGGCTAAGACCACTGCTGACTGACCCCAAAGTGCATTTCCATGCCAGACATGTGCATTAGAGATGTATTCCTATTGTACTTTTTTAAAATGTTACTAAACGCTAGGAGTTGTGGACAGTAAACCTGGGATGAAGATGGACTGCCATGTAAGCTGCTGCTGCTTCAACTGAAATCTTAACACAGAACAGAAACTATTTTTTATTGACACCACCACAATCTCTTAACAAATAAATCACTTATTTCTTTTCTCTGAAACTTTTGAAAAATACAAGTACCTTCTAATAGGTGAGGTAAAGTGAGTATAAATAGGTGAGGCTAAACCATAGTGATGAAAATCACTATCCATTCCCGAGCAGAAATAAACAGCTTGCATCATGCAGCGAGTGGTCAAAATTCGCAGCAGTGTATTTAGGTAGGGGAATGTAGGAGATTCAGCTTTGTCTAATGACTCAGCTAAAGCTTTTGCTGAATCTGTCTTAATTTCCAAATTCTGAAAGGAGAGAAGAAAAGAAACAAAAAAGGTCAGGTATTACTAACGAATATTAAAGAATGTAAGCAGAAATATAACAGCTACATCTAGGATAATCTTAGCAACTGGCCCAGGTATAACACCTAATAATATGATGGAATGCTACTATTACAGAAGCAAACAAAATCCATCCTTGCACAGGTCCCTCCCTCATTATTGCTAGTGCACTATGGAAAAAACGAAATGCTGAGTCAGTAGCCTAGGAATTCAGAAAAGACACCCATTCTGAACTAAGAAATACTTTATGCCAATATTAATGAGGTTTTATTTCCTTCGGTTTGTTTTTTTCATCCCTTTATTAAATCAGAAAGGATGTAAAAAAAACCCCATGTATTTATGCCACACACACAAAGATTCTCATCCAAGCACAAGGTAAGTAATTGACTTTATGGTATTTCCTCTGCAAAATTATTATGATGTATACTTGGAAAAGTGAAATGTAAAACTAGTACTGTGTATGACATTTTTTTCCCTGTTTGCCAGTGCTCTCTGATAACAGTTCAGGTAGTGTGAAAATACATAATGCATTTTTAACTTCCAGAAACAGAAGCTAAATTTCATCATGTGATCAGTTGAATGCTCTGTCACATACAGCACTGACAATAGAGTATGATACACAGATCAAACTATGCCTGTATTATGGCAAGATAATTGCATTTTCATTAAAAATGTATAAATATATATAAATATAGCATATTAATACCTAATTAGTGATGTGATGGTCGTGTCAAAAGCAGCAGAAAAGCCACTTTGGTTTACTTAAAAGAATGTTTACCTATGAACAGGAATTTAGCTTTCCAAATAAAACAGTACTTTAAAAATAGTTTTCAGAACACAAATGAAATCGTTATCATTACTCCAGTTTTACAGTGGAAAATTAAATGGGCTAGGTTTAGGCTTGTCTATTTATGTCACACTGAGAGAAGCTGGAAGTTTCTCTCTTAACCTTAAGAAAAAAAAAGCGGGTGGGGAAGGAGCTGAAGGGAAAGGAAATGTGAATGTACATCACAGTAACTACAAAATTACAAGTTTAGCTCAAAAGATCCTGAAACTGGGAAAGTAATTTTTTCTGTTCAAACTCTTGAATTAAATTAGACTTGTTTCAGGCTAAATAAACCTCTCACTGATCTATGGAGAAGATGGAAACTATAAACACGTTTTCTTACTTCCTGACTTTAAGAGAAACATGTTATTTGATATGACTGATCAATTTTTAAGTACATCAATAATGTGTGTGATCCAAAACAAAAAACTGTCTGAAAAATCACAGGTGACTTGGAAAGGAGAAACATTCACAGCTCACAAGTGCTATAATGCTAGACTTAAGGGAGTGGTATGTTTTCTTTACCTAAGAAATGTTTTAAAAAGCACAAGGTTCTTCCTTTCACCTAGAGGTACAATTTTCCTGCTACAAATACCAGGGATTTCAAGGTGTAGCTGATACACTTGTAAAATACTGCTTTCCACCCTCATTCCTAGGTAAGTGGCCAACCAGAGAGAAAATACAGTTTTTCATAATTAGTTCACTTAATTACCCTGGTAGAAACTTGCCTTGGACTTTGCAGCCTTCACAAGGATGTCATAATTTGATGGGGGAGGAGCGGGATGTTTCCGGAGCAAGGCAAACTCTGGGAACTCATCATAAATTTTTTGTGCTACAGAAATGTTGGCAAGCAACATGAACTCTTCAACCATGGAATTTGTCTCTCTATCAAGATAAATATTAAATATTGTTAGAAAAGCATTAGACATTTACTTTGAGTGCCTAATGAAGCAACATTCCACCATCCTAACAATGTTATATAACATTAACTAGTGGTTTTGAACATTTATACAAGTAGGCAAGCCATTTTAAGACTAAAAACAATGCTTATTAAGCAGATACTGAGTCAGAAGAAAAAAGAACCCCTGAAATATTCTAAAACATTAAAATCAAGAAAAATTCTCATTAAAATGCCTGAAAAGAAAGACCAACAGGTAAACCTCTTGACTTCTTCTTAGAAGTTCACATATGAAGCACAGAGTTCAAGACTCACTAAATAAATACTGCAGTAAAATAGAGGAGTTCTCTTTCTGAGATCAGCTTGACCAAAGTTCTGGATGCTCTATCATTGGAAGCATTCAAGCACAGGCTGGGTGAGGCTTTAAGCAACCTTGTCCAGTGGGAAGTGTCTGGGCCCATGGTAGGGGGGTTAGAACTAGGCAGCCTTTCAAGGTCCCTTCCAGCTCAAACCATCCTCTGAGTCTGTGACTGTCCTGCACTATTATAGGAACTTTGTACACCAGTAACTAAATGTTGCTACTTAAACATGTCTTTAATTCCATCCCTACCCTGAATTAACTAACAAATAAAATGCATACTTGAGCTCCTTAGTCTGCAGATCAATAGGATCATGAGTTTCACTGTCCATGTGGAAACGAACTTCTGGTGACGCAAGAGTCAAGGCTCTGTAAGACAGTAAGTGCTATTAAAAAATTACAGTAAAGCAGACAGAGCAGCTGAGCTGCAAGCCTTCAACATCATCTGGAGTTACCATGACACTATAATTTAAAATTAGCAGAAATTAAAATTGTGGAATTAATATTCAAATTTGCAGGAAATGTCATGCGAATACACACCATAGAAGCTCCTAAAATTTCAAACGCTACTCCTCTAGTTGTGCTTTTATGACTCTGAGATCCATATTGATTGATCTTGTGAAGAAAAAGTTAATATCCCAAGTTTATATATTTTGGGAAATAAGGATAAGCATTCTTATGCAAATCAAAATGGCAAAATACTTCTCTTTCACAAGACTTTCACTAGAAAAATGGACACAGAACCGTAATATATTTTGACAGCAAAAACAGTCAGAAAGGGGAAACGTAACAGGTACACCGCATGGCTTACCCATTATCAATTCTTTTCTTCTTCAGAATTTTTGCTAATTTGTTTAGCCCACGTAGGCTGGTAGTAATATCATCATTCATAGTTGCTGAATCGATTCTCATCTGTGCTTCAGCATATGTAAGAGAAGCCTTGAAGAGGGTAAAAAAACCAGACACCATGATACATAATTGAACACTCTAAAAAAACCCCATAGTTCTTGCTGTCATAACTTGGTTCACAATAATATAAAGCTTTACATTCAATACCTAAATGCCTGTTATTCACAAAGAGTAATGGACAAATGAGGATAGATCTATGCAAGATATTAAGATATACCAGGCATTTACAGTGGATTTTCTTTTTTGCTGATCACATGTGTTTTATAAATTGGAAGTCTAATCTTCAGAAATGTATTGAACATCTACAGAATCCACTGAATTTAACTGATTAGCTGGTACATATCAGCCATGTCCTATATGCATCACACACACAGTAACTGCACACAAGAACACTGCAGCCTTAGAGGCTGAGAAGAACACTGAAGAACCAAACATTTTCTTTATTTTTAGTACTTCAGCATGACTTTCTAATTCTAATAAAATATAAATCATTAATCAGAAAGAAAACTTCAATCAAAAATTATCAAGCCTGTTGACCATGGTTTTTATAATACAGTGTACAGCTTTTTATTTCAGAATTATAGTAATATGTACATGACTTACCTTGGAATTAATAATACTCTTTGTAAATCTGGTTTTTAGAATTTCAGCCTTATGGTTCATTTCCCATATGCATGAAAATGCAAGCCTATGAGAGAGAGAGAGAAGGAGGGGAAAATCTGTTAAAATCCCTACATAAGCAACAGTAGTTTCTTGCCAGGATCAAAGTATGGATCATATACACATACCTGTCCACATTAGATCTCAGAGAGCATAAATTGGAACTAAGTAGCTCTGGAACCATATCAATCCTCTGCAAAGTAAAGAATAAAAATCAGTATTTTTTAGAGTTAGTATTTTACCTTCCAGATCTTTATTATAATAAAAGTTTGTAGACAATTTTTTTTCCAAAAAAGCTCAGATTACTGAAAGAAAGAAAGTAAGCCACTATAAGAAAATTAATTCCAAGATTCATTTTAGTTATCATCTTTTTAGTACCAGTGATTTCTGAAAAGAAATCATGGTCTGGAAGAAATAACCAGGACTAAATCTACATGCATGCAAATCATAGGAACCGTCAGAGATTTAGCAATCATAAAAAACATAAAAAACAATGGAAAAGGCAAAACCAGGCCAGTTCTTCAATTTCAGATTGGAATTAAAACAGTATTCCAGTTTCAGAACCACATGCTAATAATGCTTCAAACCAGAGTTGAATGTGATATTGTCCAGACAGTGGCTTTTAAAAGATAGAAAATAAAATTGTCTCAGACAAATTGTCTAATTTTTTTTCTCCTTAGTTCAGAGAGAATGTCTCCACTCCCAAGAATTAAAACAGGAAAGCAATGAAAATCCAACCACTTAATCATACAAGAAGCTGTAGAAAACAATTACTTTTTCACACAGATACACTGTTGTTCCTCTTTTTACTGACTCCTCGTCCAAAGCATTTCCTGGGCGAATAAAATGACTGACATCTGCAATGTGTACACCAACCTAAAAAGCAAGCATCACGTTACACACCTCATGAAACAGAAACAGTTCTCAGAGCAAAAGAAACTTTCCCACAGTTTTACAAACCATTTTTCCATTCCCATTTCCTTTCAGCAGCTCCCATATTTCATAATAAGAATAGTTTAAACCTATCATACTGATATTAAAAAAGTGAACAGTTGCAGCAATTATTCAAATAAAGAGCATTTGTACATTTAGGGGAAAGTTATATTCAAAACCAATGCAACTTTTCTTTCAGGGCCCAAATAACCTCTTTCATGTTCTTCAAGACTTACTGCAAATTTGTTTTTGCTTTCCTGTTTGCTGGACTTTCTATTCTGGCACACCCCACTATTACAATTCCAAATTAATTTCTAAAGAAGACAATCTGACTGAATCAGATATAAGGGAGTAGAGAGCTGGTGTTAAGCCTGTAGCTTTTTACTGCCTTTTTAAAAACAAAATAATAACTCCACAGGCGTTATAGCAGTAGCTTAGCTTTTTCTTTTTTCATAGTTCCTTATCCTAGCTGTAAATATCCTTGTTTATAATACTTAGCTAAAGCTGTAAATTAATTTTATGTTAAATTCTCATGCCAAATGAGGATAAAGCAGGGTGAATTTAGGAGACACTAAATTCCCACTTTTGACATTGTTCTGATGCAAATCAACTCCCTTTTTTTATTACCATCTTGCAGCTGTGCAAACACCATTAATTTATTTATAACAGATCTGGAGCTTTGCATGTGTCATTTACCATTACTGCACAGGAAGAAGTAAGTAAATAAATGACTAGATTGATACCATACCTCTAGATTTCCATTTCCTATTTCTCTACAATGTAATGCATCATCAATATCTGTACAACCAGGAGGATCAACACTACAAACATTCAGATGCCTTAAGTCCTCCCTGTGTTTCATATCCTGAAATTTAAAAGAAACAAAAAATTGTTGTCAAGAACACCTTCCTTTTCCAAGTTAAAAAATGATCATTTGAGAAAGGCACATTGCATAAGGTTTTCCCCAGCAACCAAGTATTTTCAGAATGTTTATTTTGTTTTGGGCAATTTGTTTTATGACAGGATCAAAACAGATATGCAGAAACTACAACACAGAAGATTAACTACTATTTTTTTTTTGTTTTACAGGAATTAGGAAGAGAATCAGAACACAACCATAGTTTCATCCCAATCTTAGAATTAGCAGCATAAGGAACTGAGATTTTTTTAAGTGAAATTTTGACTGATGTCCAGCTGAATGACTTGTCTTGGATATGACTGCTCTCAAGTCTAGCTTTCTAAGGCTTAGAAGTCTAGATAATTGAAAGGAACTGCACACTTGAAAGTATCTATCCTTGCAAAAATAGCTATTTCTCTCCTTTGCAAAAAACATTCTTTTATCGTTATATTCTTTAACAAAACCTGCAGTATCATCTTTATCTTAAAATATTTATCCCCAACAAATGCAGTTCTGGCCAAAATGCAAAAACTTGAAGAGGTCTTTTTTCCATATGTAAATCCAGCTGAAAGTTCCCACTTAGAACAGTCCTGGACAACATTTCTATTTCTGGTGCACTGGGATATTCAAGAATGTCACAGATCACATTGAAGGGGAAGGCACAGTAATTACTACAATTATTTACAAATTATTACCTCTTCTGTAATGCTCCATGGCATTTTTGGTAGGAAACTAAGGACAGCCTGGGAAAAAGCCTGGTGAGGGACATCATGTTCAAGCAGAAGAACTTCTGTCTCTGTCTCTTTATCTCCAGCGCTTCCCAAATTCTTTACAAAATGACCCTGAGGAATAATATAGGTACATGCACACACACACACATATATCAAGCAATACCATTTGTCCAAAAGTAAGTATTTAAGAACATTAATCCTTAGGTTATTCTTGTATTAAACTACACAGTAGAAGCAATCTTTTTTAATTTGGTTAACTTTCTCATCTTTAAGAGAAATTTAAACATTTATTTGATTCAGTAAGTCTGAAGCAAGTCCATCCAGACTCTTTTCTTAGAATGACTCTAAATTCTCCACAATTAAGACTCCAAACCTTATAAACGTTAAATCATTTTTGCAAGAAGGAAAATCTACTGCTGCAAAAGCAGCAGAACTAATACACTCTCATTTCTCTATGAGTTTGCCTTGTGCCACACATCTCACACCCTAATACCACATCAACTCTGCCTTTTTCCTCACTTCTCTGCAGTAATGCTATCTTTGTCTTAATGCTTCTTTGTTATATTCCATGTTCTCTTCATTTTTCTAAACTAGCAGGAGACACTTGTGCTCTGCTTCAATACAAGCTGTGCATTCCCACACAAGCCACCGGAAGACTCTTGAAAACCTGGCTGGTGTTCAATAGAAATGGAAGGCAGTGTCTTCAGTTTTTCATACAGGCTCTGTTATTTACACTGAACTTTTAATTACTTTTATCGTACTGGCAATTTGACTGCATTGGGTGCATCTGTCAAATACCTGCTAGAACAGTGATTGATACATGTGAATGAGCAAACTCAGAGCGGAAGGTTCACATTTCTAGGAGCCCAGACTAAAGTCCCTGGTTAATCTATATAAAGCACCTTAAGTAGTACATACATGTTCACTGCAGAACAGGATGAGTAAGTTTTTCAAGTATGATAACCCCATAGCTGGTGGTAAGTGCAAATTCAGTCATTTAGAGACTTCCTTAATTTGCACCATCAAATAGCACTCACAGAATTTAAATCTCATCTCAACACTTTGCAGTTACTCAGTGTTGCAGCTAATAAATATTTTACCTAAGAAACACAAAAAACCAGATAGTTAAAAGTTCAGAAGAAAATGCCTAAAACTTACATTAGGATACCTGGAATTCCTGGGCCAGCCATCAATAGCAACAATTATTCTTTGCCCTTCCAATGTATCTGCTTGTCTGGTTTCTATTCGAATGCGAGGAATTCTGCGATCAGCTGGTGTAAACAAATGGCGCCTTGCCTATGAGCAATCAGAGAAGGGAACAATTAATTTCCAGATAAAGAAAAACCTCAACCCTGAACTTAGAATAAGTGGATTATTTCCTCACCTCTTTGATCTGTGACTTGGAAAGCATCCCACAATACGGCCGCCAGTTTCGTTTTATAATGCCCACTACTCTTCCTGTAGGCCTCAGCATGTCCTTGTTAGTGGAAGTCTTCAGCTGGTAGAACACAGGTTAAAAATACAAAACTGTCTGAACTCATGTTCGACTACAGTAGGTAACTTAAAACTTAGTAGCAATGTTTTGTAACTCATTATAAGGACATAAATTCTATTATGGCTTTATAAATAGAATTTCCTGTGCCTTCCTGTGCTTTGCATGACTTTTAATATTTTCAGTATGTGACACAACTGAAATCACATCAGTATATGATGTGACTTAGCAGAGTCAGTGGGACAAGACAGTGTTCTGAAGCTTTTTCTGCTGTTCTTCATTTTTCTGAAAGGATGTCTATTACGAAAACCCAAACAAATAACATTTTCCATGTTATTTTACAATCTATTATTTTAATTTTTTTGGAGTCCTTTTACACTGCCTGAAAATTCTCCAGTAATTCTCCACATAATTATTAAAAAATGTTCCCATGAAATTCAGTGGACAGATAATTTTTGAAGAAATTATCTTCTTGTACAGGGCATACATGCATGTGCACTGCATGCACATTATGTAGAATTACTGCAAGACCCAAAAATATTTTACAACAGGTTCCAAATGCATGTATTGCCTATAAAATGTGATGCTCAGCATGATACAACACCGACTCTAACAAATCCTAATCTGCATTTCAGTAAATACAGATTTACATCATTACATGACTACCACTCAGTAACTTTTGGATTCATTAAACTTAATAAAGTAATGTGGGAATTTCTAGCAGTGACTAATTGAAAATGATCCATTTTATCCACCATTATGTATTTAACACAACTGTACAACTACAATTAAGTTTTATGACTTCTGTATTTACATTTTATAAATAGGATATATAATTCTAAAGCCTAACACTGTCAGGGTATTAGGATTTTATCTCTTTCGTAACACCACAGTGAAGAAAAATTACTTCTTTCATACAATGTTTTCTTTCTCCTCTTCATTTTCAATGTCCTCTTCATTCTGGCCATCGTCTTGCAAGACCACTGAGGATGGTCCCACCCATTCATCTTTTGGCAACAGCTCCACAGCTACAACATCTTCATGAATTGCTCGGTTTAAATGTTTCAGTCCCTGTACAATTATCTGGATTTTTTTAGAAAACAAAATGCAAATGCAAATATTCATGATGATGAAAACAGAAGACCATGATCTAGAGCAGTGTAACAGAAGAGTAAACACGTATGACAAGCTCTACAATCCAAAGAACATTTTAAAATATGCTTGTGATGCACTTTTTTCCTCTGCTAAGGTTTCTTACAGTACAGATGATCTCATTTCAAGATTCCAATTGCTTCTACAAGAATTATGTTTTCCCCCGGTTTTTTCTTTTTTTTTTATTAAGTGAGACAACCCTATTTTTGCAGAATAGCAGATTCCACATACTACTCAGAAAGAGAAATAAAAGAGAGACAAGGGAAGTACCTCCAGCTGCCACAAATAGGGAGGGAGGAGACAACTGCCACTGCTTAGAAACAGTGTCTGTACAACTGCACCAACTGAGAATCCAGCAGGCCGACAGATGGATTAACTGCTGGGTGGGAAACAGCCCATCTACCCCTCACCAGGCAGGAAAATAGCAGGGGGAAACAAAGCAGGAGAACCCCACAAGGGCTCATGACTGGTTTTGTCCCTGAAAATCCTCCTACACACTTGTTCCTTTGTCTTTCACCATATATTTAAAACTGATTTTAAAAATTGTTAAGTGGTCAATTGAAAAACTATTAACAACCAAGATTCATCTTTATTTTACCAATTACTTTATCAAATTGTAACTTTAAATACATTATTTTTCCAAAAAGAGCACAGTCAGCATTTCAGCAGTCTCTATCCATACAAATAAAAAATGAAAACATCAGCACAAGTATCACAAAAAAACCCCAGAGGAGTAAAAAATTACTAATACGCTCCATTTTAACATATGTCACCACAAAATAATTAAATTTTAAGTCATTACTAAGGCTAGTTAAAGTTCATGGAGGTAAAATTAAAACTCACCTCTTTGTTTTCTTCAGCATCTCCATGAACCCAAACAGTAGCTTCAAGATAATTCTCTCTGTTTGCCCTGTAAGTCCCTTGGAGGTAAATACCAGATTTTATTCCTTGCTGCAATTTGCTAAGAGGAATATGTTCTGGGAATATTATTTTTCCACCTTCTATTTCTTTCTTTAGGAAAAGAGAAAAATAGGAGAGGATATTTTCAGTATTTTATATTCATGTTAATTTCAAAACTGAGCTCTGGAACATGACACACTCAAACTAACAAACTCCCTAATTGTAACTGTGTGTAGATATGAATATGCACAATAAAAAACTATTATTAAGCAGTCCTTTTTCTAACGAAGCATCAAAAGCACAAAAAGCATAAAAATGTGTCAATTCTAGGAACTTTTCCTGTTTTCCTGCAGTTACTTAAAAACATACTGCACAATTTAATGTTGATTTTGATATAGTGACTAAACAGATTCTTGAAAAAGAAAATATTAGCATAGTAAAGAGTATGGCACACAGTATATATACTGCAAGCTGTGGGAAACATTATGAAAATACATTACTGTGACCAAACTTGGAGCAGTCAGACAGTTGCTTACACCTGAATGATCTACAGTTAACTGCTGAGAATACCTGAGCCTTCCACTTTCTTCCCACTCTTGCATAGAGCTCTATTCTGTTAAAACTAACTCTGATGAAATTAACTTTCCCATTTTTGTGGTGAGTGTTCAGCTATAGCAGTTGCATGCGAACGTATGAGTCTCGATTCTGATAAAGACAAAGCACAAGGAAGTAGAAGAGGATGTAGCTCATCTTTGAGCTGCAGCCTGCATTTGTGTCAACTTAACTAATCACCAAATGAAAATGCTTTTGATCAAGAACTTAACATAGATTTTCCAGCAGACACAAAATAAAGATCTAAATGGTTTACAATATATTTTGTTTTCATTTTGTTCCAATTGTTTCTCATTCATACACTTTATTTAACCAACTGTTATTATTCTCATCTTCATAACAGTTATCTAAAGCAACTGGCTTTTTACAGATTACAAGATACATACTAAGAGGCATATAAGCAGAACTGAAAATGGCTCCAGTATTTCCTTTTTACTTTTCAGTTGTCAAAAAGTTAAATTGCCAAAATGGTAATAAAGTCTGGACTCCTTGTA
Organism: Leptocoma aspasia; assembly: GCA_013399835.1. Lineage (NCBI taxonomy): Eukaryota > Metazoa > Chordata > Aves > Passeriformes > Nectariniidae > Leptocoma > Leptocoma aspasia. Next base: position 622,970 of record VXAX01007457.1, on the reverse strand, counting down.
CTCTAAACTGATGCCAGTACCCTTACATACAGTATGCAATATTACACTGCAAGTCATTTGTGATCAATTCATTTTATAAAAAGAAAATAAAAACATACCCCTTCATCAGATACACAAGCAAGACGATCTACAAGCTCAGGATTAGCTGTTAAGCTTTTTATATACTCCTCACCTACAAAAGCACACACATAAATATTTATGCAAGAGATGCATTAAGTATCAAGTGACTGCTCAGTTTATTTGAGCAATAAATTAAACATACATACTACTTTACTTACATGTATAAGCAGTTATTCCTTCGTCCAGAGCTTTATCTTTATTAGTTCTGTCATTTGTCAAAAAGATAACTTGAATCTTTTCCTCATCCTCTATTTTCTTCAAGTGTTCATTGTACCATTTCACTGCTACCCGAATGGCTCTGTCATTGCGGTCGTTAGAAGTTTCTCCCCGCTTCTGCTCTATGTACGTTTCTCTAAATAAGTTTTAAAAACAAAGAGGGGTGTTTGACAAACCAAACAAATCTCAGCATCTATCTATAATTAAAAATTTCAGACAAACAAGATCAAGGCTGTTAGGCCAAAAGTATCATTATTGTACCCATTGTTGTAACACGTGTAACACTCATTAGGCCACTGAAGGGCCAAGAGACATGGGTAAAGGAAAATAGGAAGGAAGTGTTAATTTCTAACACAACTTTCTCACAGATAAATTTGAATTCAAGCTGTTAGAACTATGGGTTCAAGATTCCTTGAACTATGATACTGCAGTATTGGAAACTAATTGTGAGCACAAATAAAAGCAAATTAATTGCATCTCCATTTCTTAGAGCTTTCTGTCACTAACTTAATCGATTTTTGAATTCTGCTACAGACTAAGCTGACAATATTGATAAAGCATTGGAATATGTTTAAAAGGGACACTAAAATGGAAAATCAGTACCCTTTTGCTCAAGGCAACAGCACTGTCTGCAAAGTTTATTCAATATTCTAAGCCCCTTTACATAATATATACGGACTTATACCAACTCTAAACAGAAAAGCTCCTGAAACACCAACTACTTCCCAACAGGATTCCTTAGAAATATACAGTTCTACGACATCAGTCTAATTTTTCTTCCAGTCCACATGTTCCAGATTTGTTTCCCACTTTCTTTTACTGGATATCAGCACAACTTTGCTATACCCCATTCCAATCCTTACCTGTGATGCTCATTGGTGAAAGAATAGAAATGTTTTTCTGGGTTTTGAATCACGTCCCTAATTCGCTTGTACACTGGCGCACTCCGATGCCTGACTTCTTGTAGGACTGTCTGCAGCACAATGACATTCTTAATAACAGGATCTTCAAGGATATCAATCTGAGGAACAAAATGGAGATTAATCAAAATTGTTGTTTAATTCTATACAATAACAGGACTTGAAATATTTCCTTGGCTAATACATGAAAAGCTAACATGAATAATGAGTGGCGCTCCTGCCTTTTTCTCTCACCACTGGGAAACTGAACACTGTATGAAGTTGCTTTCTTCTCCTTATGGGAAAAAAAGTCAAATAGGATTTTCCAGCCTCTTTGTGACCTGAAGATAAGGACTTATTCTGACTTCCAATAAATTCACCCCCAGTGTGTGCAGGATTCCAGAGAAATGTAAGGCTGAGTATACACTACAAATTTTACTTACATAAAATGGGTTCCTACAGAATTTACCTTAGGAAACAAAATGCAACTATGTACAATCTGACAGAAATCTGATGTAATTTACAGGCTGTCTGCCTCTGTGAGGAATGCAAGCCATAAAATGGTACCCAACTACTCTTACACAGCTGACGTGCCTATGCATGTGCAGGTTTGAGCTCTCTAGAAACAATCCCACTGTTAAAAATTTTTAATATCCATAGAGTCAAATCAATGGGCATTCTGCAAGCTGCTCTTTGCTTTTGAAAGTCCGTTTTCTTTTTTAAGGAATTTTGTTAAATTTTTCAGCACTTTTCTTTGCCAACTTCTGACATCAAGACAGAGAAATATACTCTAGAAATCCTCGTAATCTGTTGGGAGAAAAAGATGGGAGCTTCACTTCCTAACCTCTTGGCAAGAAACTGTGCAAACCCACTTGCAAAATGAGATAGCAGGCTCTAGAGGGCATAGCTGAAAGAATAAAATGCAATACCAGACCAAGCTCCTGTGAACCCAATGTTTACATGACCTGAAAGATTTAGAGCCATGTTCATAAGATGGCTTCAGGGAATAATGCTGGGAAGATATCCAGTATTATTACATGCATAAGCTGAATCACCAGGCCAAGTCTAACTGTGGCAAAACTGCTTCAGTTTCTAGGCAAAACCTTTTTTTTGCTACCGTTACCAAGGTTTCCTAGTCCCCACTTCTCCAGTTCACGTCAGCACGCCCTGGTACATTCTCAGAGCATTCTATAGGACACACATACGAATTTTACCAACATACACCAAGAAGTCCACCTGTAAGAAGTTGAAAACATGCCTCGACCTGCTGTTTTGGGATGAAAATCCTTACAACTTTTGGGATCTGTGCTAAAACACACAAGTGTTGTGCCCCTCTCCAGAGTACTCCATGTTAGAATTCATAAATTAGTTACAGTCTCCGATGTGTGCACAGGGCTGTTCTACCTTCTACACGGGTATTCAAAAACACTGAAGGAAAAAAGTTAAACATCAAGTTTGGGAATTCCTCCCAGACTCAAAGTCTACTGTCTGCCCTGCTCAGACTCAAACCTTTGCACAGCTATTGATGGGCTGCAGAGTAAAGGTGGCTTTCAGTTGTGCTTCCAGAATTGTACATGGGACGATTTCGAACCTTCTACTCATTACACGAAATCAACATCACAGTATGAAGAACCTAAACCTACACCCTGAAAAGCAGAACAGGCATTTAGAAAAATTCAGCGACCACAGAAGATCCAAAAATTCAGTGACAACAGGAAGATCCCAATCACTACTTCAGAGTCCACCAACTTTCTCTGCTTGAATTTTCATACCCATACCACACCACAACGAACAAATAAAATAAATAAATAAATACTGTTCTTTATCCCTACGATGTAAGCAGAAAAAAAAAGAAACCACAAAAAACCCAACAACAACAAAATAAAAACAAAACCAAACAAAAACTAAACAAACAAAAAACCCCACACACACTTCCCCACCTAAGACTGGAACATAGTCTAAGACCAGATGAGGTTCGCTGATGCTGCAGTCTTCTCCTCAGGAGCTAGCAGGGAAAGACAAGACTACCCAGGCAGGGATCAAGCAGCCACAGGAAACACGGGAGGAGCCAAGCCTGCAGTGCGCCGCCAAACGCGCCTCTCCAGCGCGACGCCGGAACCCGCACGGAAGCTTACACCCAGCGGAATGTAACAAGGCCGGCGCAGGGAAGGCTTGAGTCTCCACGTGGAGCCCGGTCGGGCCCAGAGGAAGGCAGTGGCGGGCCCTCCCCAGCGCTGAGGCGGCCACGCCATCCGTCCCTTTCTCCCAGAGGCGCTCACCTGGTGCAGGAGCAGGTTGGTGTCGGGCAGGAGGAAGTGCGGCCCGGGGCAGAGGCTGCTGGCGGGGCCGCTGGGCCGCGCCTCCAGCCCGGGCGCGCTCCCGGTGCCGGTGCCGGGGGGGCAGAGGCGGCACGCGGCGGCGCCGCACGCGATGTCGTCGCGCAGGTAATGCTCGCGCACCACCTTCACCACCGCGCCCGCCCGCGTGCGCTTCACGAACGTCCGCGAGGTCAGCATGGCGCGCGGGGGGCGCGGGGCCGGCGGGAAGCGGCGCGGGAAGCGGGAGGCANCCCCGCCGCGCTGAGGGGAGGCGGAAGCGCGCGCGCGTGGCGCCGCCGCTGCCCGCGGTGTGTGGGACAGAGCCCCGGACTGGCCCGGCCCGGCCAGGGCCGCTGCCCCCCAACCCCCGCCGCTGCCGAGTTACCGCCTGGGTAGCTGCCCGCTGCCTTCCGCAGCTCCGGGCATCCTGCGGGACGAACAGTATCCCCTCTTCCAGGGCTGCCCCCGGCTGCTGTGGGGAGGGAAGGCGGCGGCGGTGGTGGCCCAGGAGGGCAGCCCGGCTGTGGCTGGCCCGGGCTCCGAGCGCGGCGTCTCCTCTCCCTGCTGGGCTCTGAGCAGCGCGGTCTGTAAGTAGCAGCCGTGGTCTGTGCCAGGTGGTTGTAAAAGTCCGTGTGGCTGCTGGGTTAACCAGCCTGGCAAGAACAGTGCGGCTGCTGCTGAGAAGGCAAAGGCCAACAAGGTTTGAAAGGGGCTTGTAGCCAGGGCGGGCCCGGGCTCTCCTCCCAGGCACCCAGCCATAGGATAAGAGGACAAAGCCTCAAGCTGCACCAGGGGAGTTTAGGGTTGGACATTAGGTGGATTTTTTAAACAGAAAGGGTGATTAGGCATTGGAATGCACTGCCAAGGGGGGTGGTGCAGCCACTATCACTGGAAGTGCTTAAGGAAAGACTGAACATGGCACTGAGTACCATGGTGGAGTTGACATGGGGATATTCCATCGTAGGTTGGACATGATGATCTCGCAGGTCTTTTCCAACCTATGTGATTCTGTGATCAAGGTATTCCTTTGTCGTTTTCTCCAGTAAGTCGTGTTATGCCTCTTACAGGGCGCTGTATACGCCTCGTGGGCCTCGGGAGTTTTCAGTACGTGTGCTTTTGACAACGTGCATATCTTTATTTAACTACCATGATGGATGGCATCATATTAGTAAGCTAGCTTCACACTGGTGTTCCCCTTGGTATTTAGCTTATTGTAGTCAAAACGTTTGATAATGATTGTTCAGAAAGAGGGTCCTCAGGCAGCAGCCCTCCAGAGCTTCTCAGTGTTTTTCTTGGGTGAAAAAAAAAAATGTTCATGTGGTACTGAGAAGCATCGCTTGCTTAGTGGTCTAATGTAGTGGTTAGTTTTCCATAATGACACTTAATTTAATTGTTTTGATTCTTGCAGCTGATTCTTCAGGGGGCTCGTCTCGAAGCATAGCTTAAAAAAGCTTTGCAAATAGCGGATGAAAATGTCACATAAAAGCTCTAAGGTAATCAAGAAAGTAAATGTTTCTAGCTCCTTGGAATCTGAAGATATAAGCTTGGAAACCACAGTACCAACCGATGATGTTTCTTCCTCTGAAGAGAGAGAAGGTTCTGTGAAAATCACTAGGCAGCTGATTGAACGGAAGGAGTTGCTCCATAATCTTCAACTGCTTAAAATAGAATTATCACAAAAAAACTTGATGATTGACAACTTGAAAGTTGAATATTTGACCAAGGTAAGTAGTGTTTCTCTTTTCGTTATATAATCTTTTCCTGATTTTTGGTGCTTTTATGAGTATGGTAGAAACTTCTTTGAAAAGAATTTCTTTGAATTACATGATGGGTATCTACTTAGTTAGTTTGGGGGTTTTCTTGGTGTGTTTTGTTTGTATTCTTAAATGGGAAGAAGGGGAAACAAAGATGTGGAAAACTTAGCTGACTTGCTCAAGTCATTTTACTTATAAATAAGTAAGGGAGGATCTAATTAATTTTACCTTTCCTAAATACAAAGGAGAAACACCTGCTTTCTTTCAGAAATGACAAATAATTTTGTCACTCATGTTAGTAGCATAACAGGGCTTTGAACCTGAACTTGTGGAGTACTAGAAAAGGTGATCTGAATACTCTTCAATGCTTTTTTAATGAAGATAGGGATGGAATATACCAACATGCTAATAGTAGATTTTGTTGTGTACAGCTTGCACGAAGATGCGTGAAATTAAGAAAGGTATAAAAACATTGCCACATTTGTGTACAGTTCATTTTTACAGCATACTGTATGCTAACTGGTTTTTATTGGCTTTCTGCTCTGAATTTAAGCCTAACTTGAAATTAGTTGAACAAATAGCTATAGGCTGAAAAAGACCCATTTAAGAACTAAGCCTTTTTTTATTTTTAATTAATTGGATCAAAGTCCGTATCATATTCTCTGAAGCTCTAGTGTATTTAGAGGTCTTGTTAGACAGCCATTATTGCACTGCCCACAGCATTGGGATCTTGGTATTTTTATTTCAACTTGTTCTTTTTGTAAAATATTTTTTAAAAATTAATGTGATAACTTATTTTGTTTTATACTCACATTCTTTATATTTAGATTGAAGAGCTGGAGGAGAAGCTTAATGATGCAATCCATCAAAAGCAGCTGTTGTCTTTACGACTGGATAGTCAGTTGGCATTACAGCAAGAAGATGCCAGGTATGAGGGAAGTAAAATTAAGAACTTCATCTTTAACAAATCCGTAGATTAATTTGAATTTGTGTAAATAAGTTATTAACAGAAACAGATTATTATTTGCAGGAATGGGATTTCTTTTGCAGATTATATTAGTGTTTTCATTCTAAAAATTGAATTTACATATTTAATTTACATATAAGTAAATTTGAATTCAACTCTAACTGGCTGAAGTTTGTGGGCTTGGCTTTATGTTACCTAAATTCAGAATTTAGTAGAGAAAGGTAGTAAAAGTGTTTTTAAAACCAATAAAGAGCAAAAGGACTAGGCAGAGGTGACAGAATTTCCATTAATTTAAACAGAATTTTTGATAACTGCAGCATAGAAGACTTACAAAAGGTAAGTGCATAGTATTTAGTTTTCCCCGTTAGTACTTCTCATTTGTCAGAAATGCTTTTGGTTGATGATGTAGAAACTCACTTTCCATGTTGTTCTTCTGAAATATTTGGAGTTAACCTGAAAAACAGACTGACTATCAGGCTTCTCCAAACCATTTTGTCAATTGAGTATCTCCACAGCTGTGAAGGAAGAGCATCACTTACATGGTCTCATGTTAAAGAGAGCTTACAGGATGTGACTACCTCCAAGTCCTATTCTGTAGTAAGGCTAGAGCAGATTTAGGGATGTGGAGCCAGACCTGAGATTAGTTCCAGCAAAGTCTTTCTACTGAGAGCAGCTTATGGTCAGAAAAACATTTGTCACTCTGTATGCTTAGAGGCACTGGAGTGGAATATTTTTATGCTGGCCATACTTGAGTTATCTAAGGAGTGCTCAGTAAAAAAGTACTGATATGCAAACTGTTATTAGTAGGTGTAAAGAAGTTAAACTACTTTTCCCAATATTTTCATTAGCTTTCTTGTCAGTCTTTTACTTAACTTTTCATGCTCACGTAATAGAATTGTACACACCATGGAGTGTGTCTTTGTGTAATTGCTTTGCTGACCTCAGACTTCCTGTTACCTGTACCCTACCAGTGGGGTAGATGTTGCCTTGTAGTACTAGTTAGTATTTTTTTATTCCTTTTTAGGTAATGCAAAATGACCATGTTTTAAAGAGTGATTTGAATATGTTTTCAAGAGTTGCAGCTAAAAAATAAAAAAAAGTAGGTTAGTTGTCTTTGATTTAAATAAGCTAAACACTTCTAAATATCATTGATGTGCAGTTTCTCTTGCTGTATAAAACTTTATCAGTGATGACAATAGTATTATGGTGTTTTAAGGCTGGACGTAAGGCTGCTTGTTCTGTTGTAATAGGGATTGGTTTGTTGCTGTTTGTTTTTTTTGATAAAAGGCTCCAACTGGGTATGTTACAGTGGTTGGAAAATTAAGGGTTGGTATGACTGTGCCTGTGCTGAAACTTGGTAACACCCAGGTTCAAGTGATTTGCCAGCTCCTTGGGGTTTGTGTGGAAATAGATTCTACTTTTTCATGCTTTTAACCTTTTAATTGGTAAATTAAGTTTAGTTCATAAATTCAGGTCAGCATACGTGGAGATTGTCTGTTTGCAGATTCAGTTTTGCGTTCTCAATGACTAAAGTTCCTGGCTTTTTATGTATACTGTGTCTGATGTGACTGTTTAACCATGGTGGTATACATTCTGGCACTAATTACCTAATCTTTGTAAATTTTTCCCTCTACAAAATGAGCAGAACTCACTTCTTTGCCAGGATGTTGTGAAGCTTTGTCACCTGTGTTATTCACTACCTGATATCTTCTGTTTTCAAATCCATCTTGAAGGAAACATCAGACTCTAATGAAGCAAGAAATGGAAACTATTTTATTGAGACAGAAGCAACTGGAGGAAACAAATCATCAGTTGAGAGAGAGGGCTGGAGATATCCGTCGTAGCTTGAGAGACTTGGAATTAACGGATGAATGCTATGAGAAGCTAAGGTCTCTTCCTGAAGATCAGCTTTCTATCCCTGAATATGTTTCAGTAAGTATTGGTTTTGTACTGCTTTAAAATATAACCTGTATCTTGGGTCTGGCTGGGAGAGAGTTGACTTTCTTCATAGCAGTCTGAATCTTGCTGTGCTCCGTGCTGGTGGCTAAAAGAATTTTGGCTATTGCTGGACAGTGCTTGCACACTTTCAAGGCATTCTTTTTTCCCCATTCTGCCTCGCCCTGCCCCAGCAAGCTATGAATGGTCACGAGATGGATAGGGGACGCAGCTGGACAGCTGACCCGAATTGGCCAAAGGAATATTCCGTACCATAAAATGTCATACTCAGCAGCATAAGTAGGAGGTAGAGGAAGAAAGAGGAGGTGGAGGAGTGATGGCTTCCCAGGGTGGTTATTACCAGGGATTCGCTAGGTATCGGTTTTGATCAGTTTTCCCAGTTTCTGGGAGGTGATGAGTTCTTTGCTTTTTCTCTTTCTTTTTTACTTTTTAAGCTCACCTCTATTTCCTTCAGTAATTGTTTAGAAAACCTGACACCTGAATTTTCTTGCTTTTGTTTGTTCTTGTCACTTTCTCCTCTCTCATGCTCCCAGCGGAGGCAGGAAGTGGGTGAGCAGCCATATAGGCTGCTGGGCAGGCTCAACCCATCACAAGCTGTAAATTATGGTGGGTTGTGGTTTTCTCATCTCCAACCAGAAATAAAGGACCTTCAGAGGCAGATGTGTTTCCAGATCAGTCTGTTACAACTGGGTTCCAGTAAAGAGAGGAACCTTTTAATCCCTGATTCTGATGTCTTGAAAGAGAGTAGAATGCTGACGTATTTTAAGGAGGTTAAGCAGATGGGATGTTACAATTAAAATGTGAGCACACATTGATAATATGAAACACGGCAGGCTGAAAAAAGGAATTTGAAACTTGGTTTGCCAGAACCACAAGCTGGGATTGCACTTGCAAACATCCCTTACTTTTCTCTTATGCTTTCCATATGTCCCTTTCCTATTTGACTAAATGCAGGAGACAAAGTGTACCTTGAAGTATACTTTAAGATTAATTTTCTTGATTTAAGATGTTTGTTAATTGTGGCTTGTGAGTATGTGGAGAGGCCACAGCGTACTCTTGTTTGCCTGTGGGACGTGTCCAGAGCATCCCAGCTGACTTACAAGAGTGAAGAAGATTTAGACATACAGACCTTTATTCATCAAAATATTAGCATTGTCCTTATCTATAGAGCTTGTTATTAAGGAAGCTGTAAATAATACAAGGTTAAAAACCTTAGTACATTTGTTGAGGTATAAATGCTACATGAATGAATCCAGATCAAAGTCATGCTTTACTGTGCTCTAGATATGTACAGAGGAGTAAAAATTTTCACCCTTATCTAAAGGATGTTCTTGTGAACATCTTTTAAAAAGCTGGGCTTTTGAAAGTGCTAGGAAAATCATAAGGCTCTGTGGGATAAACAAGAACATGTAGCTTGGGTATTTTAGGTTATCACCCCCTAGCTGTCTGCTGTACCCACTGCCCTCTGCAAAAGTATTTGACGGGGTTTTGTTGATTCCTGCATCACCATGGTCAAAACAATCAGACTTTTAACAGAAACTGAAATCCATGTTAGTGGATCTATTGAAATTGGTGTGCAGGAGGTTCAGGACTTCAGGAATTGACTGACAGTTGGTACAAAAGACTCTGTAGCCAGGCAGGATAGATAGCAGGAGGTAGTAACCTTGTCAGCTGCTTCAAGTGAAGCTGTCACAGCACAATTTAGATTTAATTTGTGAGTAGAAAATAGCTGTCAAAAAGATGTGAAGTAGGAGAGATGAGTAGCAGCCACCTTCTACCCTTAACCTTCTATTCTTTTATTCTTGTGTTCAACCAGTAAATGTTATTTTTATCTGTGACAAAAACTCCTCTACTTAAATGTGAAGCTCCTCTCTTCTTCACACATTCTGTTTTCTTTTGAAGAAGTCATTTTTAGACCTTTTCTTCTTCTGGATAAGGCATTCTAAAGATGTATTGTAGTAAAGAGCTATTTCCTGCTTTTTTCAACTTCTTTTAGCAGAGGATTAGTGTGAACCTAAAGTTATCAGTTAAGCTTGGTGGTTGTTTATCATTACTTCCAAGTTATGCAGCTGATAGAGATGCTGGGAGGCTACAGAACTGTTTTGCACATCCTGTCTGTGCATCCATTTGGCTCCCAAAGGCTTTTGGGAGAGTCCTTTTTGGGAAAGGAATTTGAAGAGAATGCTGTTTCCTGCTTTGCTCCCCTAAGGAGAAATGGTGCATTTCTTGGCAGTTAAAATTTCTGACTCCAGATCTGTGTGCAGACTAATAGTATAGCCCACTGATATTAGGGTAAAATTTGCCTTGTCAAGAAAGGGTCCTGCTTAGACAACTTGAGCAAGAAATTTTCAGACTCTTTTTTTTCTATTTATCAGTTATAAAATACTGCCTTACAATTCTCCAGGATGGAAGTAAACATGTATATAATCTTAGACTTTATTTGACACCTGGTGTACTGGACAAACAGCAGGAAGAACTTAAATGCTCTTTTTGTATATAGGGATACTGTAAATTTGAAGCACTGGAATTAAAGCAAATGTGGGATGTTTTTCACTGGTCTTCCACAAAGGGGTGCAATAGTGACATGTTAGAACAAAGCCTAGGTAATGTTTAGTGCTAAGGATGACAACTGAAAATTTGTATTTTACACATCTTTCTCTTAAAACCATACTTCTTTTGTTTTGAACTTACACGTAAAAATTCAGATTTTTGTTTAGTCAATTCTAAGATGTTTTTAGAAACAGTGTATGTGAAATTTAAAAGTACTTCAGGCTGTTAAATGGTTCAGCTGCTAAGCACCAGTTCAGTTTGTTCAGTAAAGTGAACCTCTTGTGTACTCCACTGTAAAAGATTTTCAGCAATTTTTAAAAAAATGGTTTCTGCAAGTTCTTTTTAAACCGATTTTAATTGCCATGTCTTTCAGGTATATAATTTTGCTAACTGCAGTTCAGTTGCTGTTTGTTTAAGAAGGCAGTTAACTGATACAACTGCTTTCACAGAAACAGAAACAGCTTCATTTAACAGAAGCCAACTTTTTCAGCCTCTGCACCCACCCATTTTTACCTAATTGTAGTTTTCCATAAAAAGTGGTGGGCACAGGCTAAGAGTATTTTAATAATTGCCTATAAAGTGGTAACTGTTTACAGCACATCAATATAAATTTGTGATTTTTAAGATACGCAGTTGTTTCTGAAATCTTTTTTAGAGTAAGTTTTGTTTCTTCTATGTTGAATTGGCAAGAGGCAGTGTGTGCTTTGACTGCTGGGTTATGTGAATGTTTATTGGCTATCAAACCAGATAAATAGCAGCAACAGTTGAACTGCTATAACCTCAGCCTCATCTGCTGCATTCATTTGCACTTTCTTATTATCATGGAATGATCTTTTCTTGAAAAGCCCGTGTAAATACATTTATCCTTGGTACCTGTATCCCATGTAATCTTGGTTTCTACGGGGAAATCTGTTTCAAGGTTGCTGTGTTTTGGGAAATAATTGTGGTGTGATAGCACAAGTTTCCTAGGGATATTGCAGTAAAAATATAAGAACTTACTGGAAAAACAGGTGTGGTTTTAAAGAAAAACCACAATGCTTTAAATGGTTATCAATTAGTGATAATCAAGGTTACTTTTTTCTTAAGAAATGACCAAGAAATTGAATCATCAGATACTACAGTTAAAAGTACTAATCTTTCAGTCATGTTGCACGCTTGCCTTATTGTATAAAGCATACTACACCTGTGTTTACATTGTAGATTTCTATGGCTTCTGTGCTTTTAGAATTGTATGCTGTCAATTGTATCAAATATACCTGGAACTTTCCTTTGTCTTCTGCTGTTTACAGGTAGTAAAACAGAGATCTGTCTCCTTCTGCATGGAAGTGCAGTACAGCTTGCTCTTGAATGCTTACCTAATCTGTGCTTTCTTGTCTGTATTTCTTCTTTAATCATATATCAAAGAAGGCATTAGGGATGGAGGGCATGCAATAGCTTTTGCATGAAAACAGTGCCTACTTATTTATTCTTTTCACACACACCCCCAAATGCAACATTTTAAGGTATCAAGCTAATCTGGGAATAATAACCTCTGTGTACGTGTATGTGGGTGTATATCAAAAAAGCTCTTTCTTCTTTGTTTTGTCTCTTTTTGTTTTTTAGTACTGGCTTTGTGGTTTTACTACTGTATTTTCCAGTCTTTTTTCTTGATCAGAAGAAAAGTTCTGAAAAAGTTTTATGGGTGTGAGACTTAGTTGCCTGAGACAATGCCTGTGACTAGTGTGGGGGAAGAGAGAAGGGTATGCATTAACAGATTTTAAATTTTTTTAAATCCTGTTAGAAGGTTGGATTTTTTTGGTGTTAATTTAGCAGAGTCAAGTCTTTCAGAGCCTTAGTTTCCTGATGCAGTTGAATCCATATACCAGCATGTTACTGCTGAATGTGTGTGAGGAGGGGGTGTCATGGTTCTTCCTGGTTATATGCTGTTCCTGCTTCCTGTGCTTGGTCTTGCATTTTTTGGTGCAAATTCAGCACAGTGAGCTGGCAGAAAACAAAACAAATTAAATCTCTCCATTTCTACACACGCGATAAAAATTATTGGCTTGGAGCGAGTTAGCAAGTTAAGTTGGTTATTACTAAATAGGTTTTGATTTGTTTGGGGTTTTGTTTGTTTTTGTTTTTTTGTTTTTTTTTTTTTTCTCTTTTTGCACTCTTAATCAAATAGGCTCAAGGGAGTGCATGGGGCCATGTGTCCATTAGCAGCTGTATTTTTTTGATTTTTAGTCTGTATTTTTTTGATTTTTGAGTAGAAGCTGGCTTAGTTGTACAGCAATCTAATATTTACCTTTATGGTGTGCCCTAGAAATAATTTAGTAAATTATTGTCATAAAATGTTGAGCTGATGTGTTTTTAACTTTGTAGTTTTGCATTTGCCATTTTGCTAGTTTCAACTTTGAATATCTGTCTTGTTCTTCTAGGTCCGATTCTATGAAGTAGTCCATTCCTTAAGAAGAGAGCTAAGTGATCTACAGATGAAAAAGGAGAGTCTGACAGAAGAACTAAGTGGGTACAGATCCCAACTGAAGTGTCTGACAGAGGTCTGTACTCCTTAGTTATCTCAGTTCAGAAACTGTGAATACATATATTGCAAAAATCTCACTCTCCAAATCATTATTCATATATAAGATATAAAAGCTTTTTTTCTGTATAAAAATTACTGCAAGAAGAGGACGGGGAGGGAGGGAAAGAGGGAATAAGCTATATGCATCCTTGTATAACAGCTAACTTTATGCTATGGCTACCCTGCAAAATTGGCCCATGAGACTGTTCAGGGTAGTCTCTTACCAGCTGTGTTATGCTTTCTGTGGGCAAGATTTCGAGGTGGGGAAGCTGGACAGGGGATCTGCCCAGTAGCAGCTGAAGACACCATGATGGTTCAGTGTATAGTTGTTGAGATGGGGATGTCTTGTTAGTAGTTTGCTTCACGTTTTGTTTTAATGTTGTAAAAATGTATTTTTAAAAGTTCTTTGGAGTTGCATCTTCTCTGTTATGCTTTTCAATTCTTTGTATTCTAATTTTCCTATTTGTTTCTATACTAAAGAAAAAGATAATTTGATTTTAGGTAAGGTATAAACACCAGAAGTAGAGAAACAAATTATATAAATATTTTTAATTTTTATTTTTAAAGAGCTAAGGAATTGGAACAATATAAGGAGCATGTTTTTCCTAATGTATTTATCAATATTTATATTATTCTTGGTATGTATATAGCTAGGGTGATTTGTATTTTAACTTAGTACTGCATAAATCTGGAGTTGGGACAACAGTTTCAGGTACTCAAAGTATATTTATCCAGGTCATGGCTAGTAGAGACTTAAATGACACTGTTATTTTACTACTTCTCAGGATATGTTTTAGTTATTGCCTTTTTTTCCCTGTGAAATTTGCTTACAGAATAATCAAGTGTAAGGAGAAATTATTTATACAAGTTTATCTTGTAAAATTCATGTACTTTCATTTCTTGTTCTGATTGAATTAGAGAAAGTAGTCATTAAAATTTATGCATTTATGTGCTTCAGCTTATTCTATGTCACCATCTTTGGTCATAATTGAGATCCTGATAATTTTTGTCTTGCGTAAGCATTTTCCTTTATTGTACATTTAATGTGCTTTGATTTAATAATATTGTACAGAAGGATTTCAGCCTTTGAGATTTGACTGGCATCTATTAACTTTTGCTGAAGCAAATTAACAAGGTAGTCGATAACAATAATTAAAGATGTGCTAGAAACCGTTTTCTTGGGGCACTGACCTTTCTTTGCTATAGACTTCTAATTTTGTTCTTTTTGCACCACATGGTGGCAGTATCCACCTTTCCCACTGATGTATTTCTCCAAGTTGGAAGTGCACTGTGCATTTCTTTTATGGAGAGGCTTAAGCGTCTCTGTTTTGATTCTGGCAAGTTCAGGTTTTACCTTGTGACTTGCTGAGTGTCACTGTAGCAAGGTACCTCAGAAAATAAGGTAAGAGGAACATCATCAGGATGTAAGGGTGCTTTAGAATCTCTAATGTGCTTGGTGCACAGGAGCTGACATACTTATACATCTCTCAGTTTATGAAAAAGTAATTTCATGGTGTACTGCTGCAGTAACTTTTTTGAGCTCTGCACTAAGGCCAAGCGTTTTTGCAAGGAAATTTATCAGTAGGAAATAAAGTTTTGTTCAGAGCCTTACCTAAGCTCTTACATTCTTTTACTGGATTTTTTTTTTTTTGTATTCCAGTAGTTCTTGTTTTTCCAGGTGCATGAAGTACAGTTGATGAAGTTTCTTGCCTGTTACTTAATAAATAACTGCAAATCCTTCTTCTGGGTTTCCATACAGTATTCCATAAATTTTAAGTTTTTTCTAATCATTGGAATATTTCTGTTCTTTGTGTAATTTATCAGTTATCAACAAAGTATTTTCTGAGTTTAAAACTTCTTTAGGAAACTAGTAGTACAGAAGTTTGAAATACAGTCATCACTGAAGTTAAGACAACTGTTTTTTGGATTTTTCTTTTTTCTTTCATGAAAATAAGCTATTTCCTACAGTAAGAATTCCTTCTTTTTTCTACTCTTTCAGGATTATTAAGGCTCTTCTTAATGAGTTTCAACACAGGTTTCTTCCTTCTTTTTGTGACGTAGAAAGGAACAAGAAAATATGGTTAGGCCAAATCTTGGGGGAGGAGGATTATGTTGGCTTTTATGGTTGTTTGTGGCTGACAGACTAGGTTTGAGCAGGTTTTACACACGTACATATTCACCCTGAAATAAGGCAATAAGAAATATAAGACAATTTGTTCTAGACTCATAGGAAAGATTGCCTAGGTAACCAAGAATTGAAAATGTTTGAAGGAAAATTTGAACTTGTCTCAATAGGTTAAGTCAACTTTAGGAAAACTTCACTGTGAAATGAATTCATCAAATAAGACAACCATGCTGACTCTAAAACTTTGTAAACGTCGCTTGGTGCGCTGCTGCTCTTAGCCCTTAAAGGCTGCTGAATCTGTAACACAGACCCAGTAGGGTAGGGAGCTGTTTTTGACAACTGGTAGCAGAAAATGGCTTGTGAAGACTGATTTCTAGCACTGGAGCATGGTCTGATAAAAGATATTTTTTCTGCTGCTTTCTGTTTAAAAAAAAACTTTCTGTTTTTAAAGTGATCAGTGTAAGTGGTTGTGCTGTACAGCTAAATTAGTGGCTCTCTACACAATTATTCCATTTGTGATTTAGATCAGTGCAGTTCCTCTGGTTTCAGGTGCAGCAGCCACAGCCTGAGGGGAGGTGGTGGACCTGGTGAAAGCCATGTTCTTGTACTGCTGACTGACTTGTTACTGAATGTAGGGCGCAGGCTTGTTTTAGTCCTCCTTTTACAGTGCTCAGGACTTCAAGTATAAATAATGTTGGCATCACCAGCTTTGGAGGTAAAGTTAGAGGAGGAAGTCCAACTATAGTGGTGTATTAGCAGGAGCTTCCCAGAAATAAAACCAGCTTCTGATGTGTGCATTCCTATGCTGAACATCAGTTTACTATTTTCAGAGTTGTTTGTTTCCAAAGTGGTTAGAACCTTCCCTCAAACAGATGTAATTTACTACTAGTGGGTTTCTCTCAAGGCTGAGAGAGTGTCTGGGAAGGAAATCTTGCTTTTCTTTGTACCTCCAGTTTCTTCTTCTGGCTGGGAGTTTCTTGGCAATGTTTTCCTGGAATTTGGTATTGATACAGTTTTATTAGGGCTCCCTTTTCTTCAGTTATTTTTTATATAAAGCTGCCGTCAAGATTTGCAATAAAATTTATAGCATGAGAGTATCTGGAAGCTGTGGTTATCCTAAAGACAAAGCTGGTTATGTGTAGGACAGAGATCTTTTCTAAGACTTCATCTCTGAATCGGGATTAGTAGCTGTCAGGTTTTGCTAGACATAACTAACAATTTTCTCTGTGATGATGTTTTCCAGCTGGAGGGAAAACATATCTATAGTCTTCAAAGAATAAACTAAGCTTTTGTACTCAAAGGATCACTTGGCACTAGTTGTGTCTGAATATTAGAAAACTGAGGCTGTTGTTGCTACTCCAAAAGAGCTGGGATCCCTAAGGTTTCTCCTAAAGTTTGCATATCTGTAAAGACTGCACTCTAGAACTCTTCCCCAGCACCCTGACACCACTTCTTTCAAGCAGTGCCTTGATCGTTTGGTCTTCACAACTCTCTTGAGGCAGATGAGGTCTTGGTCTTAGGTGAAATATGTGCCTTTTTTTTTTTTTTGCTATTGTTAATATTGTTCAGGAGAACAGCTGCAAAGATGATACTCTACCAGTAACTGTGAGCTTGACGCAACAGTTTAGTATTTCCAAGACTTAAGGAAATTTCATATCTATGAAAGTTCTCTTTTCTATCCAATACCTTTCTACTCTTTCAATACATAGCTGTGGCTCACATTGTCTGCTAGCTGTGGTTAAGGAGTACTAGTTGGTTTAATTATACTGCTCTGTAATGATGTCAAGGATCATTTTCACCTGAGAATACTTCACTGAAAATTTTAGTAAGCTCGGATCAAAAGAAATAAACTTTTTCTTCCTCCACTTTCTTTTGCTATAGAAGAACTTATTCCAAAGCTTTTCTTTTCATATGTTCCTTGCAGAGTTTCTCTACTTTGGAGTAGCTCAGCATTTTTGTTTGTAATTTTCAGTGGCAAATAGTGACCTCTCTACAATCAGATTACCAATTTCCCATCTACAAGCAGAGTACCAATTTCATATCAAGTTACTAAAGTTGCATTCCAATAAATAATGTACTGACCAGTAATTTTTGAATGCAGAGTATGTAAACAATTGAAGCAAAATGTCATCTTTAATCAAAGAAGCAGCACCTCATCCAAATAACTGGAGGGAATTGTTTTCAGATCACAATAGTACAGTCGCTTTACATTTGTCTAAGCAGGATCGCTTTCTTTCACAGGCTTATCTGTAGATGTTGTAAAGAAGTCATGCTGCTTCTGCTTGATTGGCTGATGAATCTATTCCCTGCATTTTTGTTTATCTTCTTATCTCCAAGGGCTTTTTGAAACATCAGCTAATCCTGATCACATATTATATATCACTAACTTAGTTCAAAAAGTATGTCACCTGGATTTTGCACGTGAAATTCAGATAGGTCTTTATTTCAGTGACTGCTGTAAACTGCTGCTCATTCCAGACTGAGGATAGCAGTGGAGATTAATATAATTAAACTGAGGGCTGCCATTAGAGCTTTAGTTTCTCTATCAGTTTGGGGTTTTAAGTGGTGCAGATCAGGCAAGCTGAGAATCTTTTTGCTTGAAACATCATCTGTGGACAGTGTTTGTAAACCAGATGAAAGCACTTCTTAGCTGACTCATGCCCTGTAGAAACCACCTGTACTGGTTAATACTGGGTTTCTTAGGCAGCTCTGTCAAGAATTTCTGTAGGCAATGATTGCCTGTCTGTCTCACACAGGACAGCGTGAGACAGATAGGCACACTGGGTAGTTTGGTTTTTCATTTGTTTCAGCCATCTCATCAGTCTGAGTTTCTGCTCTCTACAGAAGCAAAAATTATTAAGACGCTGAAGAAAAGCCATGAGGTGTTTGGAGTATTATGGCCATCACATTCAGTGTAAGGAAGTTCTGTTTGTCCTTTAATTATTTTAAGGTTTGTGGGCTTACTTAAGCTAATACTATTTATTGGTATTATTTCCAGTACCTCATTTCTGTCTTTGTAAGAGCTCTGTATCTTGATTCTTCTAAAAGCCTCTTTTTTGCTGCAGCAGCACAAAGCTGTTCATCAAGATGTTCAAGCTATCTTTTGAAGATAAATGGAAAGATAAAGCTGTGGCATTGCAGAGATCTTAAAATCAGTGTATATGGACATTGTTAAAAACTAAATTAATTTCATCACATGCAAAGCAAGGCTTCTTTTGCCTAAGCACAGGCAGCTTGGTAGTATGTCTTTAAGATGTATTGCTATGGAAGTGCAGAACCTTGTGTATGTGCTACCTAGAGATGTGCATACCACATAGGGGGCTTTGTGTGTTAGCCTTTTACAGCCTACACTGGGTATCAGCTTGCTTTGTCATGTTTCTTCATGTGGTTAAAATACTACTTTGACGCCTTAAGTTTAGATAGATGAAAAGCAGTGTCCTGTGCAGTATAATTAGTGTTTCTTCAGGAATTATATTAAATCTTAAAAAAACAAACATCTTTAATCAAGGTGGGTCTTAGTATCACTTTTCCAAAGCAGAATTTAACTTTCCTTCCCTGGAATTACCATATTGTTACATGACATTAACATGACATTAATAACTGATTTATTTACGATTCAAAAGTAAGTTTAGTTCTCAAGTATTAGAAGGAACTGATTTTGCAGATATTTAGCTATTGTGTTAATTGTTGCTTTAAAGCTGTCTGACAACTTTTTCCAGAGGTTGTCCAATTTAATTTTATACTTTTGGTAGTTGTCTTCTAGCGCTCAGCTAGATAATACTGCAGGAGCTTCAGTAGCCCACTCAGTGAAGGATGTGTGAATTCCAGCATGGTATTAGCAGCAGAATGGCATGGGATATCCACAGAAGAATTGTACTCTAAACTTAATCTTTCAATTTGCACTTAAAACTTAAGTGCCCTTACCAACGTTTCCTGTTGCAAGATGAGTCATGTTTGCACTGGATAACAGGGTACTTGCACCATTATTGAATATTTGAAACTTTAGCTAACTTGTGCACAACACCTTTTAAAAATATCTGACAGAGACTGCCATTACAATAACACCATCTTTATAAATAATGACATGTAAACTGACTAAAGAGAGTGTCTTATAGTGTTAGTTTACTTAATGTATATCTCTTAATTAGGGTAAACATAAACCATATATACCAGTATATGTTAGGATGAGTAACAATTACGTCTTTACATGATGTATTTTTAATGGTAGACCATGCAGATTCCTCATAAAAACTTTCTGGGTGTTGTGATTTTGACCTAAAGTGATCTGTGACCTGAAGTGATTTTAGTAAAAGTGAAGATAAGTAGGTATGTGAAATATAAAACAAAAATTTCTTTTTTATCAACAGAATAGGTACAATATAGCTAGTATATTAGGGAGCTTTGCTGTAGTGTCTTACAAGTATTTAGGTGTGTTTTTTCAAGAAGGCATTCTGTCAGTCTTTCAGCTGATTATGTCCGTGAAGTTTATCAGTGTCCTTCTGTCATATATTCCATATATGCTGTTGCCATAACTTTCCTTGCCTATTAAAAACTAGCTAGGCAGTTATCCTCCTATAACTGTATAAAGCATAGCTTTCAGCAATGTTGAAAAATTACGCACTCATAAGTGTCTTTTACTGCAAAATAAATGTAATTTGCAGTTGATGAATGCTTGGTTTAGTAATGACATCTTAAGGATGTGCTCCCCTTCAGTTAATAATATTGTGACATCCATTCATAATAGCCAGATAGAATAATTGTTTATCAAGCATCCATTATTGAGCTTGCTATCAATCACAGTAAAAAACTGCACTCAGCAGTATTCTGGAAGTAGGATGTGGAAAAAATCTAGATGCCCGGGGGTATTCTCAAATTTTTAACAAGCAACTCTCTTTGTAGTCCATCAGCTTTACCTTGTATAAGTGAACGAGCATTATTATTTTGGTCGTTCTTGTGAATAAATTGCTAAGTAGTGCAGTATTTAGGACAAGTAAGTAAGAGAAGTTTGTGAAAAAAGTATCTACATAGCAGAAAACTGAAAAATAGAGTCTAGATTGGGGGTTAAGGTATAAAAGTCTGCTATTCCTGTGGCGAGTTGGAGGGAATGAGTGTGATTAGGAAATCTGTTGATCTTCAAAAGGAGTACCTAGTATTTTAAAAGATGGATACCCTCTGTGTGTTCTCTTGCTTTGCTTTTGTTGTTTTAGTTTCCAGAATAATCTGTAAAAGTATGTGAGGAGGAAAAAGAAGAGAAAATGGAAATAACGCTGATGGACCATTAAGTGAACTTTTTTATTTTATTTTATTTTTTCTTCCACCAAAACTTTCCATGATATCCTTCAGCAAACATAGCTACCAGATACAATAGCTACAATTTGGGAGTAACTGGGTGAAGTATTTCAGATAATGACAGATGTTGCTAAACTTGCTGAACAAACCATCCTCTTTCCTTTTTTTTTTTTTTCCAAATTTACGAGCAAGTACCTTCACAAGTATCTTCACTTGTTTGAAACTGTTGTAAAGGTGGTGTGGCTTTCATGCTCCTAGTATAGGTTTGCAGACCACCAGCTGTTTATATGAGGGTTACTGGTCTTGGAAGTTGTGCTAATGGACAAATGCATTGGAAAAAACAGGTACATTTAATCAAGTATTTGTAATAAGATAAAAATAAGTTGAGTATCGATATAGCTGGTTACTTTGTGATATGTTAAATTTCCAAATTATGAGACGAATTACCACCTGAATATTCCTAAGAGGTTTTAATGAAACTTAGTTGGGGATTAAGTAAATATTGGTGGAGCTGTGATCATTTCAAAATGTCTCACTTCATAGAGCTATGAAGACGAGAGGAGGAGTCGGTCAGAGCTTGAGGTCAGATGCCAGCGTTTAACACTGGAACTGGCTGATACCAAGCAGTTGATTCAGCAAGGTGATTACAGACAACAGAACTATGATAAAGTAAAATGGTAAGTATCTCTATAATTCAAGAGAATTATTGACATTTGTATGTTTTAACATTTGTATGTTTAACTAACATACAAATGTTAATAAAGATCAGCCTTGATTGACCAGAGTTCTTAGTTTTATATTTGACTTACACACACAGATACTTTTCTTTTACTCAAGTACTAATGGTTCAATTACCTCCTTTAATATATTGCAGACATAAAATGAATAACATTCTGAAAACCAGTGTATCAGATTATCTTCTAAAAGTTATATTTTCAGATTTACTGTGTTTTCAAGAGACCCTAGCAGTCTCATTGCAGTTAATGAAGTGGGAGCTGTTGATGGCAAGCATCTTGGGACAAGTACTCTTTTTTTATTCATAGTTTGAAAGCAGTGATCTAACAAAAGGCCCTATGCTCTACTCTGTACTGCTTACCGAGTGAGTTAGGAGGGCAGGACCTTGGGAATTAATGTTTACAACTTAAGATATCCTTGAAACCATAAATTTGAAAGGGCTGTTTTGAGAACTCTGGCACATAATCTTAGGATTACCTTAGTGAATTTGTTTAACTGCAGGAAGTTCCAGTGTCTAGCTTTTTTAAAATACAGATTGTACTGTTATAGTAAGTGTTTTGAATATCCATCTTGCAAAAAGCAATTGCAAAATAGTGAAAATAGGCTTCTTGTAAATATAGTCTTAGATATATACTTCACAGTCTAGCTTCCAAATAGCTTTTTCAGTGTGCTCGGAAGTATAAGAATCTGGTCTTTGGCACATTTATTGAGAAGTTTAAAAATGAGGATTATGAATAGAAAAGACTGTGTCAGCTCCTTAGTTGTTCATATGGAATGAACTCAGGTGTAGTTACTGACACAAATTACTTTGCCTATTAAGTAATTTGAAGGGGAATCTGTCTTCTGGATTCACTGCATTTTTGGTTCACAGCTAGTAGTACAAAAACAACCTTGGAATCTGGCAAATAGATGGATTGGTGGTATGGTTTGCTTCCTATATGCAACTGCATCTTAATAAGTGGATTGTAATAATCTTCGTGTGAATGGCCCTAGTGTTTAACAGTGTGCATTTAAAATAGTCTTGAGTTGAGAAAAGCATGAATGAACGTGCCAAAACTGTATTTGAGAGAGTAGGTTGTATTCAGCTGAGTAGGCACAGACGAAGGGGAGGGGAGAGCTCTGTTGGCATAACTGCATGAGGATATTTGGGAGCACTGCAGGAGTAAATCACTTCCAGACTTGTTCCTGCCTTTAAAAAGCACTGTGTCAAATCTAGTTCTGCTGTACTACAAGTTACCTCAGTTTTAAAACGATGCTATGCTTAGTATAATATTGGTTAGCTTTTTTCTAACTGCAAGCTCATACTGGCTTGTTCATTTCACTGTTCTGACAGGGTGAGAGCAGAGACACAGCGATGCTTCTTTGTGCACAGAGAAAGCACTTTTGCTCAGGACACCAGCACAATTTTTGCAGCTGTGTCATGTGTATTTTAAACATGATAACCCACTCTGGTATCAAGGCTGTATGCAGGGGAGAGTACCTGCTGAGAACAAGTATACATTGCTTTCTGCTCTGTTAGGAAGATGGCAATGAAGTTGTTTCATTGGATTTCCATTCCTGCAAAAGATTGAAGAGAATGTCATGGGAAATAGCATCAGAAGCTTGATAAAGCTAAAATAGTGGATAAGAGTACTTACAGATCATTGTTAAGAGAAAAAATGTATGGCCCAAAGTTACACTAAAGAAGAATAATCAGAGAATGAAATAATTTAGGATGGGAGTTCGAGTACTGTAGAATTTTCTTGGTTTCTGAGTGTTTAAGTAATCCTCAATTGTTTCATATAAAATGATACTGTTGCAGGTGTTAGTAACTATAAAAGGTTAACATATATCACCAGTTGTTCTGTGAGTGACTAGTTGAAAGAAGTCAGTGTTTTGAACTGGAAGAAAGCTGAGAAATTAAAAAGGCACAGGAATTTTGTTCATTACACTTTATGCATCTCATAGTTTAACTTTGCTTTCACAGTGAACGTGATGCATTTGAGCATGAATTGTCAGAACTCAGAAGAAACTATGAAATACTGGAGGTGTCATACAAAACACAAACTAAAGAAAGAAATGACTTAGCAAAAGAGGTAAACATAAAGTTCTTACCTTAGTAATTGTGTATTTCTTCATCTTAGGAATTTGATTCTTTGTCTAATCAAGTTTGTCAGGATCATGGAATAATTTAATTAGAATGGTCTCAAGAGACTGGCTGCTCTGACCTGCCCATGCAGTACAGAGCAAGATTAGGTCAAGTTGCTTAGGGCTTTGTCAAGTTTTTAACGTCTCCAACAATGGAGATTCCGCAGCCTTTTGGACAATCTGTTCCAGTGTTTGTCTGCCCTCTTGTGAAAATGCATTTGTAAAAACTAATCAGTTGTTACAGCTTTTTTCTGTTGCATCTTGTCCTGTCACTCTGTACAGCCAAGAATCTGGCTGATTTTATGTGTTCCACTTGGATAGGTGAAGATAACAATAATAGTTTCCCCAACCAGATTTCTCTTCTGAAGGCTGAAAAAAGTTCCAAGCATTTCTCTTAACCCCTTGTACATTGTATGCTGCAGTTTGTGGCCATCTTGGTAGAGCTCTTCTGGTCCTGCTTCAGTACATTAATGCATGTCTTTAGGACACGCATGTCATGGGATATAGCACTCCAAATATAGTCTCACAAATGTGGAACACAGGATAATAATTTTCTTTATCCCACTGTCTGCATTGTTGCTAATATAGCCTTGTAGTCACTTGGCCTTCTTTCCTGCCAGGGCACATTTCTGTCCCATGTTAATTTTGTTTAACTGATATTTGCCTATATGATCCATATTTTGCCAGCTTTTCCATAGAGCTGTTGCAGGAGGTGGCTGAAAGCCATGCAAAAGGTCTAGTAAATGACATGGACAGTGGTCCCCCCATCCACAGAGCTAACACTTTTGTCAGTAACAAGGTTTGACCTTGGTAAATTCCTGATAGTTTTTCCATCACCTTCTCGTTCATATGCATGGATATAGCTTCCAGGGCAATTTACTTCATAATCCTTGCAGGGACTGAGATTAGATTTACCAACCCAACTGAATGCTCCTCCTTGAAAGAGGATTCTGGTAATGAGAAGCCTTGATCACTTGCTATGATCCTTCAAATGGCTGGTCAGCCTCACAGCAACATAGCCTATCTCCCTCAACACTGGTCAAGTGCTTCCCATTTTTTCCTAGGCATTATATGCATGCCATTTTCCTAGGTATGTGACTTAGAAGGCTGAAGCAAAGACAGACTGAACTCTGCCAATAAGCTCAGGAACCTGGGAGGCCCCAGGGAAAATTTACCAGTGGAAGATGAATGCTGTGAGTATGCTTGACATGGTTTAACCCCAGCTGGCAACTAAGCCCTAACACAGCTGTTTGCCCATCCCAGTGGGATGGGGGAGAAAATCGGAAGAGTAAAAGTCAATAAAACTCAAGTGTTGAGGTAATGACAATGTAATGGGCAAAGCAAAAGCTATGCATGCAAGCAAAGCAAGTCAAAGAATTCATTCCCCCCTTCCCATGGGCAGGCAAGGGTTCAGCCAGGTAAGCAGAGCCCTGCAAGAATAGTATGGAAGACCTTTCTGTGTTAACACTTTAGCAGCTGACTAAATGAGAGAGACTACTCCTGAGGGTATTCAGGGGAGATGTGTTCCTTAGTGTCTCTGTGTAAATAACAATGTTACAGATAAAAAAGTGGCTAAAACAGCCACTTTAAAGATAGCATTGCTCTGCCTAATTTTGCAGGTAGCTATAGAGATTGTCAGAAACATTAGGGAAAAAACTGAGTTTCTATTAGAACATACCTCTTTGGTATCAGTCCGAAGGCTTTGTTAGTCTATTTATTCCTCAGTCTAGCATTGTAAGAGGACACCAAAAGTCAGGTTTGTTCTCAGCATGCAACAATGGCCAAAAAAGTACCGTCCTTTACATTGAGTTTGTATGTACATATGAAGTACTGCAGAGCAGCAGCAACACTGGCTTTTTTCATTAACTTTATACTAAATTAATCAGAGTGAATAAAAGTAGCACTACTTTGAACTAAAATACTGCTTCAAACTGTGTATTACCTAAATCTTCTGGAAGGCTTGTGCTGTTTTTTTGTGTATACTGAGACAGTATCAAGTCCTGGATTGGAAGAACATCCAAGTGGAAGTTTTTACACAGTACTTGTTCCAGAGGAGGAGTATTCAAAGGAGCAGTAACTGCTTGCTTTTCTTTGTGTAGTAGTCCATGATGTCTGTTCACTGTGGATATACATATGTTACTTGGAGAGAGACCATGTTTACCTTTTTTTCTTAAATCAAGTGTAGGGCAGGCATTTATACCTCACGGTGAGTGTGGTGCTCCATAAGTGGGCTGATGGAGAGGAGCATGCCTCTAAGAGCACTGTTTGTATATAAATTGTCATCTGTTTAACTACTTGCTCCATGTCTTTGTCTCCAATATCTTCCTTAAGTAACCTTTAGTCCTTTTATGACTTAGAAAAGGTGAATTCTATCTAAACCATGTACATGATGTCTTTATAGCTGTAGGAGACATGTTTCTGATAAGTTACTAATTTATCATTCTTTGAACTTGGTATGTGAAATCCTCAGGCGGTTAAATGGCAAAATTCTTTAAGGGGATGAAGGAAACTGTTAAGAAAACGGTTTTGTTACCATGATTATGGAGCTGGACCACCTTGCAACAGTGCCCTTATGCTCTTTGGCTGTTCTCTAACTGTGTTCACCTTGAATGGATGGAGACTACGCTCCCTCACACTACTTCTTGGTGTGGGAAACATGGCTGCTCTGATGACAAAGGCAGTTGTTCTCAACATATTCTTGTTCCTACTTTGGCATCAGTTCACCTTTCTTTAGCAACACCAGCTCTTTGCCCTTGGGGCGGGCCTGGAGCGTTGCCTTGTCCACAACAATCATGCCTTACATCAGCCCCAGAACTAGAAGTTTTATCATTTCTTTATGGAGCAGTAATCACCCTGGTGCCCTTAAATGTTTCACTGCTCTTCCTGAGAATGTAGTCAGTAGGAGAGGTTGGCACCAAGATTCTCCATCAGTATTTCTGACATAGCACTATGCAGTACCCCTGCTATTCAGTACTTCAGCACTATTTAGATGCTGATGTAGATGAAAGGACCTCTTTTTTCAGATGCCAACTACTGGAAATAAGTAATGAAAACTCATAAAATTTTAATGTTATTAGAGTCTTCTTTTCAGCTTAAAGGTTCCATCAACTTACTTAAACTAAAGTGTAAACAGAGTCTTTTGGTTCAGGTGATTTCACAGAAGAGAGTTAAAATTAAATTGCAAATATGTGTACATAGGTTAGATACTTATCTTGAAATATGTGTTAAAGTGTTCTTTTTAATACCTTTTATAGCTGGCAACGATACAACAATCCTTGAACTTGTTGCAAAAAGATAAAGATTATCTAAATCGCCAGAACATGGAGCTTAGTGTTCGCTGTGCACATGAAGAAGATCGTCTTGAAAGACTACAGATTCAGCTAGAGGATGCCAAAAAAGCTAGGGAAGAAATGTATGAAAAATATGTTGCATCCAGGCAAGTTATTGTCTGTTCACTTCTATCAGTAGACAGGTTATTTAAGTGTTTTCCCTTGTTTCTTGCACAAATCCCTTTTAATTAATTTTATTTTTCAGAAAGCTAACCCATATTTATGTAACTATAAGCAGAACGCTTTTCTTGGGTCATAATATGCATCACAAACATTTTTTTTAAACCTTTATAAGACCATAGTAGTGGAAGTAAACTTTCAGCATTGGCAATTATTCTTGTAGGTTTACTCAGTTAATTTTAAAACAAACTTTTTGTTTTCAATGTATATCCATAAATCTTGTGTCCTGTAAGACTAAGAGGATGTGTGCTAATACAACTCTCCTGATAGACAGTCAAACCAAAAATTGTTACCTAAATGAAAATAGAAGGGCATTCTTGAAATTATTAGTTATGGACCTCCAGCCCGTATCAGAAGAGTTTTAAATACTATTTTTCCTTTCAGTGCAGTCACTCAAAGTTTTTAATACTTGTTTTGCATGTTTATATCTCAGAACTATGTTCACCCAGAACTTCGGTAGTTTAAATAAAATTTTAAGTCTTAATTTGAGATGGTGTTTTGAGAAATCATTCTTTTTGGTTTTATTATTGATAAACCTCTTTATTGTGTAAAAGGTCTTCATACAATATTTGCTATAGTGTGATACAGGTGAGGAAGGAGAAGAGTAAGTTTACTTTGGTCTTGAAGGGTCATCTGAAATACAGTGTCTCAATAAAAAAAAACCTGGAAAGTTTTCTTTTACAAAAGGTAAAGGAAATAAAAGGAAAACCTGGAGAGCAAGCATTCCCC
Organism: Leptocoma aspasia; assembly: GCA_013399835.1. NCBI lineage: Eukaryota > Metazoa > Chordata > Aves > Passeriformes > Nectariniidae > Leptocoma > Leptocoma aspasia. The sequence goes on along the minus strand of VXAX01007457.1, from coordinate 595,116 downwards.
ATTTTAATATTTTGGGGCTTTTAGTTTATGTGTGGGAGTTTTTGACCAGCTCAAGTACTCATTTCTAAGAATTATGGCCTGTCACATGATTGGAAATCAAATAAAATATAAAACCTTTTACAGTTGTAAATGCACATATTTTCATAATATGCTTTTGTTTCCTGTGATTTTTACCTGTTGGTTCATTGCTGATTAATTATTCTTGAACATCAACTAGATGCTATAAAATTTTGACATTCCTTAACTGTTAAGTGCTTACAACAACACCCTATTTTTGTAGGAGAGATTCTTTATGAGATTCCTTACAATCTGTCATGAGCTTCCAAAGTTGCAAAAAAAATCAATGTTTCTCTGAAACGAAATTCTTTTATCCTGATATCTTCTGATACCTGTTGCTTAAAAACTTTGTGTTTTAAATAATTCCTATGTTACATTGACGGGATAAATTCCCAAATATTGGGGATTTTTGACTTCAGAAATCTTCACTCCATTTAATCTTCAGTGTTTCTTATGATGCTTTTTCCCTCATATGAGGTGCAGATAGTACACAAAGAAGTCTTGTCATGGCATGGCAGCATTGCAAGTCAGTAAATTAATCAATCCTTACCCAGTGATGAAGAAGAAAGTGAGAAGTTAAATGGTTACTTAATATAAGCACTTCTGTAGAGGCTGACAGAGGAGTTCTGGAAGAATGCTAATGTTACGTGATTAATCAATATTAAATTACTTAAAAAGTTTAAATCTGTGTGCAAAAAACTTCTGTTTATTCACAGTTTGTTGCTAGGAACATATTATAAGTTTCTCTGTGTGTAAGCCTTCTGATCATTTTCCCATGGGAGAACATCGTTTTGCTGTCTTTCACTCTGTATAAGCTTTCTGTAAACAAAATATCTGTGTCTGTTCTTCAAGGACATGGAATTGGTTGGTCTCCTCCTACCTATGAGGAGACTGAACTGAAATTACTTTATCTTTCTGATATTGTAAACTATTCGGGCACACATTTCCCTGGACGAAGCAGCAGCAGGAGCATGGAATGCTCTCTGCTGAGCAGATATAGAAATATACTAGAATTATGGAGTCATTTTAATAAATCATTTTAGCCTTCTGAAATTATTGTCAAGAGTCCTTTCTTCTGTGTGTGGACCACGACGATAACAGTTAAGTATTATTTATTCGTAGTTGATTTTCACTTAATTTATGTAGCAACATAGGCTGGTAAGTATTTTAAGTCATTGAGAGGTGAATGAGTAAAGATTGAAATAAAATGTAAAATCAAGAAGAACTCAGCTCTTCTAAAGCTGTACCCAAAGTTTTGATATTTTGACTAGTGCAATATACTTGTTTATTTACAGAGACCACTATAAAGCAGAATATGAAAAGAGACTCCATGAAGAGTTGGAACAAATAAGGTTAAAAACAAATCAAGAAATTGAGCAACTAAGAAGCACCTCAAAAGAGATGTATGAACGTGAAAACAGGTAGGTAAGGTGTAGGCAATAATCTAATTAGGACAGAAATGACCAGGCACTGTTTTGTGCTTAGGTATATTCCTAGCTGACTGACACTTTGACAGCTGTTCAAAATGTAAGAATTTAAGCTCAGTTGTAAAACTGATGGGAGTCTTGTAAAAACTGAAATGAAATTCTACTTGTACATTTTATGTTTATGTTATTATATTTATTATTAAATTTTGGACAGCCAACATTATCTCTTGAAAAGGATTATTAAAATTCATGTTCTACGTAAAATGTGGTGGTTTGAACTTTGTTCAGAGGTATAGTATTAGTTAAATAATGCTGGATTAGTTAATTCATACTGGATGACAGTTTACGTGTCATGCTCTAGGGGCAATCTTGAAACTGTGCCAGGAGTCCAGAAGAGGTGATGTTGATGCAGAAAATAAGGCAGGAAAAACCCAAAAGAGATAAGACTTAGGCCTGTATGAAATAAATCTAGTTGAGTTTTTTCAGAGCATTGTGATTCAAAAAAAGCATTGATTTCCTGTAAATTATTGTAAAATTCTCTTTTGAAGAAGATTCTAGTCCTGCAAAGACTTGCATGGTGAGTTTGTATGTGTGCCATCTAGTCGAATATTGTGGAATTCCATGCACATGCATCAGCCATTTAGGGACTTAGGGATTTGGACCTTTGGCACCAAATTTCTTTTTTAGCTTGTTTTTTGCCCATTTTATTGCTTTAAAATGGGAGGAGTGCTTAATAACTTCACTATAGATGTCGTGAAAGTGTCGTGTGGAGAAGGAAATGACAGCAGTAAAAAGATATTTGTGGCATCAGCATCTGTTCCTCTAATAGGTAGTTTTGTTACTGCTGGGAAGAGTGGAAAAAGAACATGACTTCTGCTGTCTTTCAGTCAATGGAAAGGTTCTAATTAAAAAACAATTACATCATTGTGTAGTTTTGCAAGTGTGAGTAAAATACATGCACACACATTTACATCCACACCACTTCCTGTATGCAAACCTATTTTGAATTACAAAGTATGAATTTAAACATGCAGTCCTTTGGAGATTTGACAAGCGTCTGTATATCATTGAGAAAGCTACTGCAAAATATTTCATTTGTATCTGGAACTGCTTTACAGAAGTTTTTTTCCTCATTTTGAAATAATTACTTCTGAAATGCAAATCCCTTAGATTTGCCTACATGTTTAGCAAAAAAAAAAAAAAAACTAAAAGAAGGCTTTCTAGCATATGTTCTTTCTAGAAAATACTAAAAAATCCACTGTAAGGCAGTCTGCCTCAATGGTAAGACAAATGGAACCTTAAATTGTGAGCAAAACAATTTGCAGTGAATTTGTGTAATGTGATGAGATGCTGTTTATGAATGCTGTTTATGATGCTGAAAATGAAGTTAAGATGCTGGTTTCATCTTCCTGCTCAAAGCATGGAATGGTATTACAGCTAAGCTAATCCAATATTCAGTTGTTCATATTCTTTGCCACTTTGCCAAGCCTGATGTGCCTGATAGCTCCTTTGAATTTATTGGCGCTTATTTTTCACTTGGATAAATCAGTTCAAGAAACTAAAATGGGAGGGGACCACTAATAAAAAGGTGATGCTTTCATGCCTCATTTTTTTGGCATCAGTTTCAGTTGTGTGGTTGTTGTAAGCATGGGCTGTGTTTGCATTAGCAAGTGTGAGTGAATTCAGGGGGCATGTGAATGTCTGAAAGAGGTTTGATGCTGCATTACCTGTAGTCTGTTCCCATAGATCAAACACAATTCAGTAGTCGAGTGTGTGAGATGCTTTCCCTGAGCACCTTTTCTGACATGGTCAAATCTGACTGGAATCCAGTTTGTGCATCCTAGAACAGTTTAGGGATGTGACAAAGTGCAATAAATGTCAGTTGCCAAGAGGTTTGTTTGAAAACCTAATAAAGATGCTCATGAGCTGCTGCTTCTCATGTCTTCATCCCACCTTTTTTTACCTCCATGCCCATTCTTGATCCTCTAGATAATATTTCTGTCCCGTTTCAGAAGGTTACTTTCACTTGTGTCATAGGCTGGCTAGATGCCTCATAAGGCCCCAGTGCCACAACCAACAACTGGCAGCATCACAGCCGAGTCTCCTGGCTCTCTAGAAAGAGAGTATTTCAACAGAAGTTGCATTGTATCTGTGATTGTGGTCTTGTTGGTTGAATAGTCACTCACTTGTGTCCTTTTTCCTCCTATTGCATTTTCAGTTGGTTGGTTGTTCAGCTAAGCAAAAGAGTTTATTCTCTAAATGAGTGTCTGTATCTCTCCTACTGTTTCATTTTTGTCCCTCTTCCACTACTCTGTCTTAAGAATACAGCTCTGGACTCCTACTCTAAGACATAATATGAATGATCTTAATGCTGTTAACGAAATGTATTGCCATGTTTTGGTATGTGTCACTTTTAAAGAATCTAATCTTAAGGTCAGTCCCTGAATTTCTGCACTAAATTCTGTAGCCTAGTAACTCAATTTTTAAAGAAAATTTTGTTATCTTTCTTTAATAGTCAGTTAACTGCTACATAATTCTGGTGTTAATTTTTTCTAAGTAACTGCTTGCTGTTCATATTAATTACTTAAAATTCAGAAAAGTGCCAGTGATAACATTTATTCTAGAAAATAGTCTTTAAATGAGAAAGTGTATATCTTTAGTGTGATGCAATGACCTAGGTTAACATTTACATGAGCATAATAATTTTCTATTTTCTTTGTATCCTGACTTTTCACTTTTCTTCAAAACTTGCCTGAGCCTTTAATTTCACTTTGCCTTAAGTCAGAAAGTTGTTATGGGTAGAGGAAAAAAAAAAAACTTCAGTAGGAAGATCTTGGTTGCATCCACATTAGCAGTTCAGTTCATATGAAGAATGTGTTGAAGTGAAATCCCCTTGTCGTTGCTGCTAGCCATGGTTTTAGCTTGCCTTGCAGCTGTGCTTGGATTTGCTCATATTTGTAGCATATGAACAGGATTCCTTTTAGATAAAACAAAATTGAAAGGAATCTTTAAGATCGTCTAATATACTCCAAATGCTGGTGAATATTCATCATAGAAGCAAACGAGCAGTAGAGCAAAATCCTTAAAAACAGTCATAACACAGATGTCTGATCCTCAACAACCACTGTTACCTCTGGCAAATTGGCTGGTGCTGTGTACACTAAATATTGGACATTGAGTTTATATACAGTATCTAAGCAGTGCTTCCCCTCAGTATAGTCTACTGCAGTGTTAATCTATAGCCTGCTTGCAGCATAACAGAGTATTAATAACTAATTTCAATTTTTAAACACAAATAATATATGTTTTATTTTTAGTATCATGCTGTTCTCATTTCTGTTGGTGAAATAATAATTGAGGTAGTTTAAACATTTTGACTGATCCTTGGTTATAAAAAAAGGAGTATCAATTGTTTGTAATAAAGCGTTATTTTATGGTTCTTTGCAGATCAAAAATGTTGCCAGCAATAAAACCCAGAAGGAGGCACCAATGATATACAATAACCTATACCTCAAAGTAACTAGACAATTATTTGTATGTGGAAGTAGGATTTCTATGCTTACCTAAATTTTTCTTGCTCTGTCAAAAGTTGTGAATCGTCTCAGCTAGGCAGACAGCATTCCTGCAGTTATTCGCAAAGCACCAAGGAAAATCACTGGAATTTATATAATTCCTGCAAAAAATAAATAATTTTTAATTCTAGTATTCTAAAATAATTAGAGTTATATGTTTCCACATGTAAATAGGTGATTCGGTAATTGTTTTTTACAATTTCAGAACTGGAAGCTTTGTTGGTATATATTAAAATAACCTGAAGTAAAGCCTCAGTAATAAATAGATGAGTAGATAGACCCTTCTGTCATTCTGTTAGAGTTGAAGAAGGGAGCATTGACATTCGGATCAGAGAGCAGTGATAAATGAAGCAAAGCAGTCTTGTTTCTAACAGATTCTTACCAGAATAATTTTTGTTTCCTTCAGAAATTTGAGAGAAGCAAGAGATAATGCTGTTGCCGAAAAAGAGAGAGCAGTTATTGCTGAAAAGGATTCTTTAAGAAAATACGATCAACTCTTAGAACAGTAAGTGTTTTTAAAATACATATACAAATCTAAAGGTATAATAGTGTTTATATCTAGGAGGTGTAGGTAGGAGGAATGACTTTCTGCTTACAAAGAACAAATTGAATTACAAACACTTTGTTTAAAGGAAGTTGGAGACTTAATTCTGGTAGTAAAGTCTTTCTGTTATCAGTGCAGTAATAAGGTGAAAATTTGGTATTTCTCCTACCATACTGTAGAGACAAGCAAACATAATTACTCATTTCATAGCAAGAATGTGGATTTTATACTGTACAGTAGCAGTGGTCAAATTCTGAACCTGTTTGTGGGGTTTTTTCTGTAGTTTAAAGTAGAAAGTTGTCTTGTAAGATGATTTCAATCAATAGTTTTTATGAAGTTTGGATAGAGAGCAGTAATTATGAACATTTATATTTGCTACATGTTTCTCTTCTTACTACTGTCTCTTCTCAGTCTTGCATACTCCATGTGTAAAATATATTGTATATACCAATGTACAGTTCCATTCACTGGAGAAAGAAACTATGGTTGATTTTTTGCCTGTTTACAAGCAGTCGTACTTTATGTTCTGTAACACCTTTTCCTTTTTGTAAATTTAGAAAATACGCTGTGGTAAACTGTGAGGTAATGTAAAACTATGGGCAGTAATTGAAGTTGTTCAGGTTAAGTTTGTCATGTGTCTTTAATTTTGGGTTTAATCCATTGTTTAATACAAAAATTTTTTTTCTAAAATGAAGACATCAGTTCAATAAGTGACTGCCACCTAGTCATCTACTGAAAGGAAGTATTAGATGAGCCTTCTTTGCTCTAAATAATTTTTAATTACAGTTAAAATGTTGTTAACTTCAGCATAGGAACAAATTTATTAAAGCTTTTAATTTTTATGTATAACTCCTAAATTTTAGTGGTGATACTGCTGAAGAAATAGCATTGCCTAAAGATTGGAAAGATGTGATTTCTAACTGATGATGTGCAACAATAGGGGTAGGTCTAGAGCAAATGAGAAGGGTCAGAGGACTTGATATCCATGGTGAGTTTAAGTGGCTTGACTTCAGATTAATTCTAGTTCAGCTCAATGGGCCCAAGGGTGCTGAATGCCTTTGAGTGGTTAGAGCACATTGGAGGGGTTGTTGGGTCCTCAAAAGGAATTCAGTTTGCAAACTCTGAGATGATGGCTACACATGCAGAAATCGAAGTAATTTTGAGTAGGGAGGACCAGAAAACTTGGTTCGAAACTGATCTCCTGAGTTAAAATAAAATGCTAATGTGAGTCAACACGGATTTCTTTCTAATGAGACTGCTACCTTTCACTGTGGTAAGATTTACTAAAACATGGGGATTTCATATATAACTGAAAACTCCTCTTGAAAATTAGTCTGGCATATCATAATTTGAGTTTGCACTTTTACTTAATAAAAATACTAACTTTGCAATTACTCTATATTTATTTTTAAACTTAAGAACCGTAGAGAAAATACTTTTCTGTCCAGCTGTATTCCCACTCATATAATGTGTCCTTTTTTCATATTGTTGCTTTATTTTGAGGAAGGATGTTCTGCTGCAATTAGAAATGTAGGAATCTTATTTGATACACTTATGCTTCTGTGCTTTTACAGCTCCTTCTAGTGATAAGCTCTCCAATTAAGTAAAACTCTCATTTCCTCGTGTTACATAAATTAATAGGTTGATTAATGCTGGGTTTTGGAGTTCTAAGAAGTAGATTTCTCCTCAGAAGATTATTTTCTGCTTGGGAACATGGAAAACCCATACTAGCCTTTTTTGAGATGTTGGTGTCTCTCTTTAAGGGTACCTCACTTCTAATCACATAACAGGTGTCAAGACTGTGACTTTCTCCACATTCCAAATCATCTACCTAAGTGAGCTGGAAAGTAACTAACTGGCATGTTGAGATGGTAGAAATACCTTAACTTGAAAGACCCCAAATTCTGAATTTATTATGAATTTACTGTCATATGTGACAGTTCTGTGGAACAACGAAATTTGCTAATATCACCAGAAACCCCTAAGATGACAAAGGAATGCCGTTGTTGTCCAGTTCTGTATTTAAGTGATTATAACAGCTTGTTCTACTTTAGTAAAGACAAGGTGACTCATCGTAGTTACCACTGGTATCATAATCTTTATAAACAAACATGTTTGAAAGCTTCAGAAGTATGTGGAATGCTGACTGGCCTGAATGGTGGTTAAATAAAGCCCCTGGCAAATCTTGTGATCAGAAGTGTAACTAATACCCAATTTTCTAGTCAAATGCAGTTATTTTCATTTTTTTTACTCATGTTTGTGATAGTTTTCTGTGAACAGCTATTTACAAATGCCAAAAAAAAACCCAAAGTGATAATATTCGTGAAGAGTTATATTGAGAAAGGATCTGCTGTTTCAACCTTAAAGTAGACCACTGTGATGTCAGGATGTAAGTTTTGTTGCTCTCTTTGCCGTTATACATCTGTAATTTCTGTCTGAGAATCCATGTTTCATTTACTTATGACAATGACAAAAATATTAAATTATTTTATTTTTTTGGATTAAAGTCTTGTCAATGTCACATGTTCTAAAAAAATATGACCAAAGGAAAACATTTACACTTGTTGGTAATGTGGTTTAAGACTTTTTTTCTATTTTCAAAGCTGCATTACCTCAGTTGAAATTGTCTAGGTGTAGAATAAGCAGAGCAATTCTGTAACAGCTCCATTATCTACACAGTTAAGTGCAGATGCTGAATATGTTCCAGCTTTTGCTTCTTTTGAGCACTCCTGGAGTGTTATTTTCAAACTGTTGACTGTTAATCTGTTACTTCTCCTTGCTGAAAAAAAACCATCCCACCCACCAAAATACCAACAGCAAAAAAACCCCAACACCAAAAAAGTAGAAGTGCACTGTGGTTTGCTATTGGGCTTTTTCCTGACGGTTGTATTTTCTAGTTTCCTGTAAGGAACGGTTCCTTTTCTTAGAGCGGACTCAGAGGTCCAAAATGGCGTGAACTCATGCTAGAGCACTTCACCTGCAAGAACCATCTCTTGCCTTTGATAGTTGACTTCCTTTAAAGTAAAATTCCTTAAATTTCTTCTAAAAGAAGTATAATATATTTTTCCAGGACTCAGCTATATCAGTGAAAACTGGTTTAAAAATTCTAGAATTACTGGGAACACAAGGGAAATTTCACACAAAACCTTTTTTTTCTCAGTGAGAAAAAAAATGCTGCTCACATCATGTACTTGAGGTGATTTTTCTTTTCCTATTTTTGTAATGTAAAGTGAGAAGTGTAGAATAATGAAGAGAAACAAAATAGTTATGCAGTAAACAGAAAATGAGTATTCAAGGAAATTGTGTTATGGCAATGCTGTTCCTTCAACTTTGCAGTGGATGCTATTCATAAAAACCCTTGGTTTTGTAAAAGCTAGTTTAAATTCCTGCCTCTGTCCATTAGCTAGTAGGTTATTTTTAGTTATGTACATTTTTCTTTCATATTTGAATATACACAGATGCACAGATGATGAATTTTAAACCATGTTTCTGTAGTTGTGTTAAGTCAGGGTAACTGACATAACTACAGAAATCATTTAGAGCCTTAGGTTTGTTCTACAAAGATTTAAAAGTATTTATTATTATTATTATTATTATTATTATTTAATCATTTCTGGGTTGATGTACATAACTCAGTTTTTAAAAATTATTAAATTTATAATGGCTGATCTGCTGCAGGTAAATACCTGTATATACATACCTGTAATATACAGGTGATACCTTTAGGAGTATTTCTGTTGTTTCTACTTGGAAATGCTTTTCTCAAATAAAAAACAAAATAGAGTAAAGGTAACTGACATTTCTTGACAACATTTGTCTCTGCTACATAGGTTAGGAGAAGTATGCAAAAAGTTGTCTGCTTGTTTATGTTTACAGATTTATTGCTTTTCTTTCCAGTCAGCTGCAATCCGACTACACAACTTAGAGACTTATTTTAGTCTCTCCATAGTCTTTTTGATTTGAATCTGTTTTATCACTATTTTGTTTTGTTCTTCATGATTGTGGTACATCTTAGAATTCATCAGATGCTATCTGATACTAGTCATTTGTCTCAAACTTTTTAGGTGATGGAGAGGGGATCAATGCTGTTCATCAAATGGGTTTTTAAATAAGATGAAATTAAGATCCTTGTATCTTCTTATTAATTGCACACAAGCCTAGAGGACTATCTTAGGTGAGAATTGGAGTGGTGGAGAATTGGATAAATTTCCTGAATAAGTAAATGTTAGAATGCATTTACAACCTCTGTGGAGCATGCAGGAGTCTCATCATTAGATTTTCATTTATTACATTATACTTTCATTTTTAACAGAAGCATTAAAACTAATTATTGTCCCCTTCTGTAAACATATTTTTATAATCTGGATTTTGCGGGACTGCAGTGACAGGATTCTAATATTAAAATTACTAACTCATTGTATGTATGTGCTGGAGTTACTACTAATATTTAAATAGGGACATATTATCTCTTCAAGAATATTTGTATCAGATTAAGATTTCAGTAACGAATTCTAAAAAATCCATACTGAAGACTACTGGCCAAAATAGTTCTTGGGCAAAACTGCCATCACCCTGTGACAAAAACTACTGTCAGAACTTCTTACTCCCTACACATGGCTGCTAGGTTTGTATATGAAGTGCTTTGTAATCCCTTGAATTGAAGAGCTATGTAGGTCTTGAAAATCACTACCACTTTAAATCTTCAGCTTCAATTAACTTTGTTAGTGCTTTCCAAAATGCTTTTTTGGTAATAATAATTGACTGCTGCTGTATTCATTTATGACTTCTATTGTATGATGTGTATGCATAATTTTTTAACACTTAGAATTTCTATCAGAATAAAGCCAAGCCCTTCAATAGCATTATTAGACCTTGTTTTGATTTCAGCTCTAGCCAAAGTAACTATTGCACATTTCCCATAAAACTACCTTTGTCTTGTTCTGATGAGAAAGTTAAATACGAGGTACAACTAAAAGGGTGGAATTCATTAATGTCATGGAAATTGCTGAAAGACACCCTCTTGGAAATTCTAAATCAATGCAAGGAAGTCAGTGAAAGAACCAAGAGCAATAATAGGACGGAGAAGCAAAGAAAAAGTCAATTTCCCAGGTTCTTACATCTAGTTTGTTTCCAAGCTGTAGAAACAGCACTGAAATCCATAACAGAAAAAGTCTATGTCATTTCTACTGAAATGACTAGAGAGGCTCCTACTATCTTCCTTTTCTTCTGAGGATGTGTTTATTTGAACTTTACATCTTAAAAGGATACATCTTAGGATGCATTTTAATAAACAGAAGGAGAAAACCTTCTTAACTGATTTGATGAAATAGATGAATAATAGTGTTGGGAGGACTGCACACTTGCTAAGGCATGCCTGGTTGGTTTTGGTTCTTAGATTCCTAATCAGGATCTTAAAATTTTACATTCTTAGCTAAGATAGTGTTCTTGCAGAATGAGTGTTTTGAGCCCTGTAACCAGTCACTTCATAACTGTAACTGTCTTCATGTTGATGAATTATCTACATCAAGACTCATAGGAATGCTAGGTTAGTCTGATGTCTGACCTTTCTGAGCTTCATTACATCTGGAATACAGGCTTTGAAGTTTGTTGTCTTACTGTGTAAGGAATGTTTAATGATTATATTTATAGCTCTAAAAATCTTTTATTCCAGTTGCTCTTGCCCCAGATCATAAGAAATAGTTCTCACAAAATATTTTCAGCCTCTGAGGGATGCTTTGGAAAAGTTGTAGTATCAGCATATCATAAAGATTTTCCATAAGCCTTTTCGTTCTCATTTTACTTTTTATTTCCTGCTAGCCAAAATGTTTTAATCTTAAAATGTTACAATTAGTAAAGGCAAATTGTTAAAATGGTGCAATGGCTATTCTGAATACCTAAGAAACTATTTATTTACTCTTTTAAGTCCCTAGGGTATTTTTGCTAGACTGGAAAGGTTGAAATATATCATGTCCTTTGAGAACAAATTCAAAAGCAGTTGCAAATTCCTTCAAAGAGAGATTCTGCATTATAAGGGTACTGCTGCCACTTACATAATTGGGTTGAAATTTCCACTGCAGTCCATGATTTTGCTGTGGTTGTTAGTATTCCTCAGGTACACACCCATTTTTGTGACTCACTGCACCCAGCTTCTCATTAATGGTGAGCAGTGCTAGGAAGAACAAGTAGGGGTCCTTTGTAACTCCTTACCCAGTCATGTTTCAGGTACTAAATTTTACATGGGTTCAACATGAGACTGGAAAAGCTCAAAATAAATTTGAGAATCCCTTTACAGGTAGAAAACACATTGTCTTTCAGGAAATGCTCGAGGGAGAAGTAGTTGAACACTAGTGGCAGAGGATTAGGGAGAAACACAGAATATGCAGAAGTTTTTCTTGCTTTTTTCAAAACACTTTTGGCTGCAGTTGGAGCCAGCTTTATGAGGCTACATATGCCTTTTGTGTGATGCACTACAACCATTCTATGTAGAACAGGAGCTATGAAACACAGGGGAACTTCCCAGCCTTTTTACTGCATGTTCTTTGGGTCCCTTTGAAAAGGGGACATTACACTGGACAAGATACAAATGAAAGCTTTTATCTGAAGAAATTGTTAATCTGGGTTCTTTCGTATTTTTTCAAGGATTGTTACATACATCAGGTTATCTACGCAAATAATGTGTTTCTGGAGTGTTTCTAACCATCTGGGCTTGAAGGACTAAATGTGTGTGTGAAGTCCCTAGCAGCATTAAGTAACCCAAAACATTAACACTTCAATGGCACGTGAGAAAATAACTTGTTTATAGGAAACTCCCAAATACATGTTTTCTAGAATATAGAAGAAAAACAGGTCACAAATAACACCATGACCATAAATACAGCCAGGGAATGTTAATTGAATATGTTTACTGAAACTGTGTATTATAATGCCAATTCAAAGTCTAAATTCTTCAAAGCAGGAATATTGTATTTTCTGTGTGTCTGTACAAAAATTTTGATCTTCAAATTATGGCTATTTGTGTAATACTGTATTTAAGACCAATAAAACCACAAAAGTTTTCTTTTAATATTAATCATCTTCTGTAATTACTTTCTCAGTCTGTGGTAACCCTGGAAAAGGAACTGAAATCATTCTGATTACCTCCTGGAAAAGGATGTGATGCTATACTCATTTCCAGATAGCAAACATTGGAAGAACAGTGTCCAATAGGTGCTTGCATGGTGTGAGAGGGAAGTTACAGCTTTGTGATGTTAAAACCTCATCATAAACCCTGAAATGTTGGACATGGAGACTTAACATTGATGAGTGAGAACTTTGAGCCAAGTATTGGCTAGAGTTTGTCTTCTGCAGAATCACATTGGAATTGTTGAGAAAATGCTAGATCTAACTGAAGAAAGCAGTAGGCTGATCCTCGTTTCCATGGTGATGACACCTGTTTCATGTGAGTAACTCTTACAAATAGGAAAAATGGTGGTACGTGCTTCTGGAATAGAGCATATGTAAATAATTTGTAAATAAATTAATAAAGAACTGTGAGTAAATGAAGGACCATCACAGTATGTTCATGCACAGGCACCCAGAATAGTGTACGTCAGTGAGCCGAGGTACTTTCATGCTGTAAACCCCAAGGAGCTGTTTGCCTTGGACATTAGTCCATCCAGCATTGAATATGCCTAAATAATCACATCAAGGACTTCCCAGAAGAGAGCGGTGTATGATATTTATGTGTAGTGCTCACAGCTGGTGAGTCCACTGTTCACAGCTGATGGAACAACCACGCAAGTCCATGGCAGCTGTTTTGTTGCTTTCTCTCTTCATGAGATTGGCATGTCTGGTGACCAGTGCCTTGATGAGCAAAGAATGGAAAGACCAGGACTGGAGGACTGATTTCCTTTTGTATGTTCTTGTTTCCAGATAAGATTGCCTCAAAAATGTATCCCAGACTTTGTCACAGTTGACTCAGAGAGTTGTTTACATTCAGGGACACCAGTAAATTTTTTTTTAAACTGTATGTGTTCAGTGCTGAAGTATTGCATCACATACTGGATAGTGAGAAGGCCGTGTCCTTCAGTTTACTCAGTGCAAAGCTATTTAGATAATTTTTACAGGTATTTGTGTTTCTAGCTGAATGATCTAGAGGCACAGTTGTGTCTACTTATATGACTATATGGGTAACTGGGAGTGTACTCTGTGAAACCAGCAAAATGTATGTGCAATTAATGTTCGAGGCATAGTTAACCAGAGTTCAAGAGCTTCCTAAGGAATAACTTGATCTGGTAGCTGTAGGGTGGCAGTATGAGATATCAGAACATTTTTACCAGACATCATTTAGCCATAGTGATACTTAGCTGTCACATGACATTTGAATCATGGGGATACCAAGAGGGTGGTACTACTTTGAGCTGTTTATGATATCAGTGAGGGAAAGCTGGTTTAGATTTAAAAAAAAAGTAGCTTAGGACCTCAGCAAGACCAATAGGCTCTTCAGTAGGAGATGGGAACATTTGTTCTGGATGGGCCTCCAAGGGGAGCACAGTGTGAAAGCAGATATGCTGGTCTCCTCCTGAGGGTGGTTGCTGGTGATTAGGGAGAGGATCTATAATTCTGTGGGAGGAGTGTGGTGAGAGGCAGTAAGTACACAGAACCTGGGGACTGAATAAACCCAACCAAGATGGAGTGGAGGGGTGCATATGAAACATTAAATCAGGGGGCTTTACGACTAGCAGTAAAGGGCTCTTTTAGTTCTTACTGCTGGGCAGAATCCATAAAGATCCTGTTCATGTGTCTATATACTGCCAACCTTTCTTGTGAGCCCTGTTTAATAGTAGGTTTTTGTACTAGCAATGAAACAAATGTTGCCAAGTCAAGACATTGCTGCACAGGCCACCCTCCTGACTCATAAAGCATAGACAAGGCACAGACTCTGTGTGTGTGTGTCCCTTTGAGGTACTCCAGCAGCGAAAAAAATTGCCATCGTTTATGCAGCTTCGTACCCTTGGAATAAACAAAATTCAGAAACTTTCTCTTAAGAGGAAACAAAATTCTTCCATCAAGTGGCAGTATAGGTGTAGGAAGAAATGTAACTAGAAATAGGTTCCTTTGAGATGAAGCTTGGGCACTACATAAAACGCTTATACCTGTCAGGCGCTTAGTCTTTATATGAAATGTTGGATTTCATAATAGACATGCAAATTGTATATACTTGTACTTACAAGCCTATTTGTACATCTCTTCTAAAATTTAAACATTGGATATGTTGTTAAAATGCTGCAGCTCTTGGCTAACATTTTAATATAAATACTACTGCGTGTGTATGTGTATAATCTAGTGTAAGCTTTGATGTGGAACTTGTCATCTGGAATTGTTTTCATAGATATTTTAATTGTTTCATGGGAAGTGTTGCCATGGATAAACAGATATGGAAGTGCACTGATTCATCCCTTCTGAAATTTAGCTTAATGTTTGCGCTGATTTTTCTAAGGTCTTTAGCGCTTCCATTACAAAAATACAATCTAGATCATAAGTTTCAAAATGCTTCAAAAAGCTAAATCTTCCCATTTTACCCTGGATACATTGCTGGGGTCACTAGTATTGGTTGTGGGTTATAGAGAGTGGAAGAATTTGTCCCACTCAAAACGCTATGTGAAGGGGAAAAGATTTTATTTGTGCAAAATGGTACTGTAAGTAGATGAAAATAATTAGAAGCCATAGTCCTTCCCTTGTTTTTATAAGCTGCTCACTTCAGGTAATTAACTGACTCCTGAATCTCTGCGTGCACTTACGATAGAGGGTTTGTCTCAATGGTAAAGGGCAACCAAAGTGTGATTAATGAAAATCCCATGACCCTGTGAAATGCCCAGTATTAGGTGGAATGGAGCCTTTATTGATAACTCATATCGAAGATTTTTAGGCCTGAAACCAGGTGAGGAAATACTGTGTCTTTATTGTCTGTTGCGTGTTCCTCTAGAACATTTTTGTTTTTACAGACAGTTACTGCATATTATCAGTGAGACTGGGTTTTTTGATTTTAGGTTTGTCCTTTATGACACTGTTCCCAGTCACAGGTTGTGAAATCTGGGTCTAATTTTCTGTGTCAGAGTTCTTTTTTTTCTGTTTTCAAAGTATTCTATATGCATAGATAAATGAGGTACATTTCAGGTTTATTTTGTCCGTGCCAGATGACTTCTTCCTTTCAAGGAAAAGAAACTTCTTAAAGTAGTGCATTTGCTGAAGGTAGTTGTATTACTGAAATGTGCACACTACAGAAGTAGTTGACATGCTCCAAGTTAGAAGAGCTATTTTATGGTAATTTGTTTGCCTGCCAGGGCGGTCCCCCTGCCCTGCATTTTCTTACCTTGTAAAATAATCAAATCTTCCTTTTGTCCTTTGTCTCAAATGGTTATCTATTTAGACTGAACAACTGTATTAAACAGTTTCAGTTTAACCATTAGAGTAAGAAAAAAAACTGGAATCTTCTTTTATTGCTAAATTGATCTCTTTTGGCAGAATTACTAATTATTTTTGAAGACAGTTTTACATTTATCTTTGTAAGTCTCTTTTGTTATGCCAGCTGTCTAAATCTTTTCATAAACTTCAGTTAAAAGAACATATTTTCCGTGATTATTTTAAAATATAATGTTTACTGGAAGGGAAGTCTAGTGAATTCCCACAGATGAAGTGTGAGTGTATTTCTCCCACTTGTAAATGAGTTCTTATTTCCTACAGCATGTATTCTGGTACCACAATGAGTCATTTTGAACATGTTTTAGTTTAGCTTCTAAAACATTTAAAAACTTGGCAGATACATGTAAATGAATGTTACATCTAGTTTTAGAAACTGCTTCCGAAGAGTATTTTACTAAAATGAAGACTGTGAATAGACCTTTCAGAATGCAGAAGTGTCTTTTGTGATAAACCTGAAGTCATTTGCAGAGGTCTTTTGGTTTGGCTTGTTCGTGATTGGGGATTTTTTCCTCACCTTTGGCAGGTTTTGGTTTAACCATCCTGTAAAATAGAGAGAATACTTTTGTGGAAAAGCCTTAAATTTCACACACAATGTGTTGTTAATTGGATATTTTAGCCAGGCAACTAATACCTTTCTTCAGTATGTTAACTGAATTTTGCAAATTTTCATGCTATTTTAAAATTTTTCAATTTTATAACTTTTTCAAAGTGAATGTAGTGCCACATCTGCTTTAATGTGATTTAATGTGTTTAAGATTATATATGCCATGCCCTACTTAAATGTATTTCCTGATTCCTTGACAGTTCCAACTATTAGAAAAAATCTCAAGACTAAATAGTTTGTGTGATTAAAAGGGACTGAGGAGTTATGGGGCAGAGGAAAACGGGGGAGACCAACCATGTTTAAATTAAAAAAGAAACAAAAAAACAAACAACCAAAAAACCACCCCAAACAAACAAAATCCCCAATGCAAAATGACCAGTGTTCCATTTCTAAGAAAGTTATGTCTATTGTTTAAAGAATATTTTATATTTTAACTTTGTTGTCCTGGCTTTCTGGCATCTGGAACATTTAATATAAGGGGACCTTAGATACTTTGCTTACATGTGAGGCCTATGCTTAGATACACACACATTTGTGCAGTCTGGATTTGAATACTACCCTAAATACTTTCCAATTGTTGGCAACATTTATATTGTGAGTTATGGTACAGATAACTTTGCAACTCTGATTATTCTGTTCCAATTTTAACCATCTGTATGTTGTCCATGAGGCAACACCATGTTATCAGTAAGGTCTTACTGTAATTATCACCCTTAAAAATTTCTGTAGCTTTTTATTAGACTCAGAAGAAGGTGCAGAAAACATATAAAACTTGAATCAGTAAGTCCTTCTTTAAAAGATTTCCTGGAATCCCTTTTTCCTTAGTTATGTGGTAGAAAATATAAAGGAAACCTGTTTCAAAACCCTTCTCCACCTGCGCCCCCCCCCCCCCCGACTGGTCCTACATATGGTAAATTTTCATCAAGGACAAAATCAGAAAAAGGAGGGGAAGAAGTTAGTTTAGGGGATTGAGAATCTTAATTGTTTTGTCAGACAAAAGCATTTTTCTCCTTCCATTATGTGTCTACGTTGTGAAACTTGCGATGATAGGCAAAAGAGTGAAGGAAATAAAGATGAGAGGTGGGAAAGGGAATAGTGTAAATAAAAGAAGAGGTAAAACAAAAAAAAAAGCAGTCCTGAAAGCCTCGCTGAGTGTGATTCATGTGAATGTAAAATATATGGTGCAGTTTCCCAATCTTCCTCTTTGGAAGAGTAGTGTAAGCCAGGCAAAGACAAAACATTTGTGTGAAGGGATTGGGTAAGTGGAAGTCAGTGTGTTGGGATTGATGACAGAGTCCATTTCTTTGTTTCTGCCCATCCAGTTACCTTTGTACAGCTATTTGTAGAGATGGAAACTGTGACTCTAATTGATGGTAACTTTAATATGAATTTTGTTCAGTACAAGGTGAACGTCTCCTTCCAGTTCTAACACTGAAAACCTTTGAACATCATATTCAGAGATCTCAGTTTTGTTCGTACCACTGTTTCAGAATTTTTTGATTTTTTGGAAGCATTTTTAAATGTACTATACTGTTGGACTTTGGATGAGTTAAAACATTAGTTTCTGAGCAAGTAAAATGCAGCATAGATTTTAGTACAGTGTTTACTGTGACTGTCATCAATCTTGTCTAATTTTCAGTGCCTGTGCTGGGATGGAATCACGTCTGTAAGGTACCTCGTTCTTTCCATTGACCTATAGAGGCAGTCTGCACAATGGGCTCAGGTGTAGGTAACCACATCAGAAACATCAGAAGCTACACAACTCAAGTTCCACATGGCTCTTCTGAGTAAAAGGAGTTCAGCATAGACTCTTTGCAGAAATTCATAGGTTTTGGAGCTTTTATGTCTTATCATCAGTCTCACTCAGTCCTCCTTCAATGCAGAATCGTCAAGCCTTTAAGCATTTCTCAAAGGCTGGTCAAAAAATGGAATGTTTTCATTATGAAGTGCTATGTGCCTTATATGCTGCTTTTTTAAAATGAACTCTGCTGTCTTCCATGATTGGAAGTATTTTGATTGACAGAAATTTAATCATTGTAGGTCTAGATATGTGATTATACAAAGGATTGGACCTGGTTAATGAAACTATAGAAGGTAGGAAGATACCATACTCCTTCAAAATTTTCAGTCTTAGCTACCTTGCAGTAACTCAAAAAGAGTTGCCAAACCCAAATGAAGAGGAAACTGGCATTTGTTTTTTTAGAGAAAAGGGTAGAAAGGACAGAAAAGATCTGTGGTGGAGCAGAGATCCACCTGTTGCCCATGGGAGGGGTGATGATTGCCCTAAGGAAGCTGTGACCCTGTGGAAAGCCCATGGTGGAGCAGGTTTGCTGTCAAGACTTGTGACCTCACAGGGACTCACACTGGAGCAGTCTGTTCCTGAAGTACTGCACCCATGGGAAGGACCCACACCGCAGAAGTTTGTGGAGGGCTGCCTCCCATGGGAGGGACCCCCATGCTGAAGCAGGGGAAGAGTGTGAAGAGTCCTCCCTTGAGGAGGAAGAATTGGCAGGAATGTGGGATGAACTGACCACAGCCCCCATTCCCTGTCCTTCTGCCCTACTGGGAGGATGGATGTGGAGAAAATGGGGAGTAAAGTTAAATTCAAGAAGGAAGGGATGGGGGGGAATGTGGTTTATTTTAGGATTTGGTTTTGTTTTTCATTCCCCTTTTCTGATTTGATTGGTAATAAATAAATTTTCCCCAAGTTGAGTCTGTTTTGCCCGCGACAGTAACTGGGGACTCCTCTCTCCCTGTCCTTATCTTGACCCATGAGTCTTGCGTTATATTTCTTCTGCCCTCTGGATGCAGAGTGGCTTTGGTGTGCACCTGGGATCCAGCCAGGAGCAATCCACCACACTGTACTCAAAATGTAACATATGGTTAAGTACAGGTTTTGCATACGTTAAAACATTTTTCAACAGATTGTCATAGTGATATCTGGGGGTAGATTTTTCCCTGACTAGATTCCAGCGAAGTCTTACCAGTACCTCCTGTTCTCAAGCACCACCTAACCTCAGAGGCACTTAAAATCATTCTAAGTTGGAGCACATTTAGGTAGAGGTCCTTGTGCATGCTCGGAAGTCTCCTGGTTTGGAAAGCTAAGTGCTTATTTTGATATGGGTAGGAGGTGCTTGAACTCTGTTCAAGTCCCTGAAGGGCCTGTTTTTATTAGAACATGGCTAACTCATTCAAAATCATTGAGTTCACTCCAGAACACTGTTAGAAGAAGAGGTAATGGCTAAGCTTTGCCTCTTTTGTAACATGATTCAAGCACTCTCCCAGAAAGTTTAAGACCCTTGTCCTTTCCCCTCTCGGTCTCCCTAATTATTTGAACAGGTTTTGGTGTTACCTGGAAGTTATGTCAATTTGTCCAGAACTATTGGCAAGAAGTCTTGATATACATGATGCATGAGTTTAGCAAAATGCCACAAGAGGAAAAATGAACAAATTTGTGGGGGGTTTTTTGTGAAAGTCAGTCAAACAAATTCTCAAAAAATTGTATAAATGCAATTAAAATATAACTTTCAGAATCTTCTGGCTGTTTAATTTTTTGTACTTCTTTTTCCGTTATTAAATGAAGAAAAAAATGAGAACTCTACAAATGTGGATACTGGCGATATAGTAGTTACCTATAAGGTTTATAAACATAATTTTTAGAGTAAACCTTTTGGATCATTGATTATTTTGTCATGTCATGTAACCATCTTTTCAGAAATTAAACTCTGAACTGTACTATTCCTAGTGGAAGACATTCTAGTTGTTATGTTCAGATGAGGTTTTAATTTCCGTTTCAAGATTATTTTCTCCTGGTTTATATCACAGCATTCCGATGATAGCATTAGTCAAATTTATCTATTGTTTTGTCCTCTTAAAATCTTAGTCATACTTTGTTTTTCTAGATTGTAGCTTATTTGACTTCTCATGGGATAGATTCCTTGTTCTCTTGGACATCCGAGTACCATTTCTTTTAATCCTGACCTCACTTTCACACGGATAACTGGAATTCTGAATAATGTGTCAGATAATTTCCTGCTTTATCTCATATGACACCATAATTTCCATTAGATGTACCTGAGTGATTCCTGGAACTTTGTGTCTTTTGCATAGATGGGTCATGTTAGCAGTTTAGTTATTCTAATCTCATGTAACAAATCTAAGCCTTTCTCCTCAGTCTGCTCTGTCTTGTAGGAGTCTGGATGAACAGAACCATCACCTTTAAGTTTCCTAGCCCTGCTCTAAGTCTTCCATCAATATATACATTCTTACTAGTTTTGTGATTATGCTACATTATTGTTCTGTGAGAATCACACTGTCCTTTCAGAGAAGCACATCACTAGAAGATGTGTAGTTATTTTTGCTTCAAATACTCAGCATGAGATACAACTCACCTAAATGAGCCTGTGCTGAGTACTCTTACAGAGGAGTTGCAAATGTCTGAATTGTTATCATTCCTCAGATATGTTTTTAATCTATATTTCAGCTCTTCATCTATTCCGTGTTGTGTCAATAGGATAAAAAAATTGAATTGCTAAAAAAGGAAAGGAAGTAGGTTTCAAAAGTTGTCATTTTAGCTCTGGTGTATGATGCTAATCAATTTGAACTTGCATTTCTGAGTTGGGGGGGAAAATAACATTTGTGAAAAGTGCAAATACTTGCAAGTTGTTTCTTTGTTCTTATCATTTAACAGTTTAACCATACAAACCTGTCAGGCCAATTTTTTTTCCTGTATTAGTTATGAAAAATCATAAAACAAATTACACTGATTTCTCTGTCATTTTTTTACTTGCCTTGTTTTAACTTTTCTGTACACGTTATTTAGCAGCTACCAGATTAAAATGTTACGGAGAGGTTAAGTGATATTCCTTTTGTCTTTTAGAAATACATAGATTTTAGACACATTGTTTTGCTAATTACTAGTCATATGGACTATCTTTTTCTGTCCTGTTAAACAGAAAATATTTGATCTGTAAGAATGCCGTTTTACTCCATTCTGGGTTTAAGGAAGAGAACAGTATAAATTATGTTACAGTTCAAATAATGTCCTTAGCTTTCACTTGCCTGCTGCACTTGAAGATTTTATTTATATGTTATAGCTCATATGTGAAGTGAATAGACATGCTTAAACATCACTTAAATACTGAAATTCTCTCATCATATTAGTACTTGCTATCTTTCCATAATGTTTGCAATTCAAGTAGCTTCTATGCTTACTTGTATTGGCCTTCCTACTCCAGTTGCCAGCCTACAAAATGAATCCTTGGATATTCAAATTGATGCCAGGATGCCAGCAATACAAACTATAATGCATGATTCATAATGCAAACTCTCAGAGCGTTTATTCGTGTACGAGTACATTCCTACAAAATGACAGATAACTTTATATATGTAAATGTGTGATCACTGAAAAGAGATTCTTTGTTGATCTTGCATATGTGCACATTTCATATCAATTCAGTGATCTTAAAGACAGTCAGAAAGTAGCAATTTTCTCTTACTCCCATTTTAATGCTAAAATAGGAAATGAACCATTTAAAAACAAAAAATCTGCTAAACTGAATTTGTTTGAAAAATAGAACCATATTTTCCAAAATTAAAAATAAGTTTGTGTATCAGTTGGTGGAGGGAATATAATGAAGGAGAATCTCCTAAAATAAGGAAATAAAAAGATTATTGAAATGTGATTGTTCCAAATGAAAGAAGAATAGTTTTGCCAATACAACACTCATGCTTATAAATAGTTTTCTACATCTTCAGAAAAATGTAAGTTCTATCCCTACCAACTGAATTATGCTCAATACCTGTTCTTTTTGCCATTTTTGCCATTTTTGTTCAAATTACAATTTCAGAAATTGCATGCTAATAATACCTTAAGAACTAATAATACTCACAGAAGGGATAATATTTGAAAAAGCTTGAAAAAAAAGATACTTTTAAACACAGTCTATTTGGCACACATAGAAAATTTTACTATTGAAACTCCATAGCAAAACTCTCGAACACAAAGAGTGAAAGAAACATATCTTAAACAGTACTGTAGAAAGGTTTCTTTTCTCTCCTTGAGTCCCTTCAATGTCAAATGGTCTCTTTTCTTCCTTTTTTTCTTTTTTTAACTTTATTTTGCTGTTTAGTATTCTTTTGAACAGTCCCAAGCTGTGCACTTCTTTTTTTTTTTTTGAAGCTGCATAAACTAATCGGAAGTCAGTGAGAAATGCAAAATTAAAACTGTAAATGCCACTAGAGCTGGAGAAATGGAAATTCATAGGAGAATAATACCAAAGCACTAAGTATTGTTGCTTTTGTTATTGCAATTTAAAGTATAAAATCTGACCAAAACATTTGCAATAGCAACAGACTATGCTTTCTTAAATACAAAAAAATAAGTGAGTATGCAAGTTATAATTCTCCTTCTAGTATATATTTTAATTACTTTCCTACCCATAAAGTTTATGGTCCTATTTTATGTCTTTGTAAGAGTACAAGTACTTCAGTCTGCTGTTTATTTTATTGATTGTATTGCATGCTGTATTTGATCATGATCTGAGAGATGCATTGAATTACTTTAACCACATGCTTTAGATTCCTGTAGATCCATAGTACAGTTGTTGAACATACCCTGCATTTCTAAAGAAGCAAAAAAAGATTGCTCACATTCATACAAGAGCTTGCTTCCACGCCAAGAATGACAGATGCTGTTACAGCTGAGAAATATAGTGATTTAGGAAAACACTCAAACAGTAGTTATCTTAGGCCAAAGTAAAAAAAAAAAGAGTTTAAGATGCCTTAAACTAAACTGGAGTTAGAGGTACTTGCAGTGTAGATGTTGGTTGTACAAACTGTCAAGGATTATGTTCCAATTCAGTAAATCTGCAGTATATCTGAATGAACAAAATAGTTTTGTTCTCTGCCTTTAATAATTTCACATGTGCCTAATTATTTTGCTTCTCATTTTAAATAAATATATTTGCAGGAATTTTTTAAATGTTTGCTTTTTATGTTGTAGAGTGTGTGTAAATGATATCATACCAAGGAATGGTGAAGAGGGGAGTTGTCTGTGCATAATCCAAACTTTTGTGGCCTGTATTTGACTTCACTCTGCCAAAGCAACATATTTGTCCTATTTTAATGTTCACATGATCAGCCAGAGTCTTTAAATTCATTCCATGTGCTACAGAGAATAATTCACATGAGAGATTGGTTGTCATGTTTAGCAAGAATAAAAGATAATAGAGTAAATGGAAATTTGGAAAGTAACAGAAAAGTATCAATAAAACAGAAGAACCAAATTATATAGCATTCTATGTAATGGTGCCACAATTCTAGAAACACAAGAGCGGTAATGACACAGATACAACGGTGTAGCACTTGCTGGACTAAAAGTCCTGCCACACACAATTGCACTTGTGTGGTGACAGTTTTGCTTCCTACAATGCTAAAAATGCATATGACTTTACCTAAATAAGAAAAATAATTGTTCTGAATTTTTTAAAACCTCTAAGGTGGCATAGAAGTATTAACTTCTGAATTCTCTCAAAATCATTAACTTCACAAACCTAAAAGTAATTCTTTACAGTCCAGGAAGGAAACTCAGAAAAGGTACTTCTTGTCACTGACCAAAAAAAATTATAAAATAGCTATAATAGGTGGGAAGGATAGCTGCAGTTGTAAAAAGTTTTATTCCTTCATTAATTTATAATGATGTGTGTCATGGTAAGTGGCAAATAACCAATACTTCATTTGCTTTCAGAAAGATATTATATTTTATATAAACAGGCAAGTTGTGTTGAGTTGTGTTACATTCTGTGGCTAGGGAACAGAGATTCATAAAGAACATTTTTTTCTATTTCGAAGAAGCAATTTTAAAATGGGATAAAATGGGAAATATTCTGGGTCTTCCCAGTGTTGATATTACAGGCAGAGTTGAACGAGCTTGGTACTTTTTTATTATTCTGAAAGGGAGAATATCCCTTGAAAATTCAAAGAAAATTATTTAAACAGTTTAAGCCACAGGCCACATCATAATAATCCCTGGTTAGAATTTGACTTGTGTCTAAAATACTGTTTCTCTCAGAGGAGATACTCTTCACTCTTATCAATATACTTGAATTCAAACAAGAATTCAGAGAAGTCATTTACATTGTGTTGGTCAAACAAGCTAATCTCTGTGGTTACTTTTGGCTATATCTAAGACTATGTGTATAGTTTATTGTATTTTTGCATTAATCTGATCTAGCTTTATACTAGTCTGCACATACACTGTTACTAACTTGATCACAAAACTAAGTGAAGACTAATATACTGTTCTTAACCTTACGTATTGAGTGCAGTCTTGGAAAATGCCCTTCATTGTTGAAAGCCCAGACACCTGCTAGAAAACCTGCTGTGGCCAATTGGATTTCAAATCTTAGCATTCTTCATCTAGAAGTAACATCCTTTTAGTATCCCGTAGGCATTTGCTTCCACATCTGAACATTCATACACTCAAGTCTGATGACAATTTCCCGTCTTTATCAATATTCATGCATGTCACCTACAATCCACAGTCCTACATTATCATACTTTGTCTTTTTCAACACGGAGCAGAGAATAGAGCACCAGGTTCGGAACTATACTGTGATTTCTGCTTTATCTTCACTTCTCCAGGGTGTCACCTCACTGATAGCTTTCTCACTGATGGTATTTCTCAAATTTGACACTAATGTTTTTTGTTTACTCTGCTTTAAAGAGGAACATTTCTTGCAAGGTCCAAAACATTGACAAGAAAAGCTAGTATTAAAAATTCCCAGAAAGACTCTCATCTGAAAGAGTCTGTGAACTCCTTGACAAAAACAGGAAGCTTGGGTGGAGGTCCTATTTTGAGTAAAAGTGTTTTTGATCTTAACTTCCTAAAAACTTCATTCCCATGACAGAGACCTTTTACCTCATCTAAGGACTTAATTCCAGTAATCTGCTGATGTAAGGCTTAAGCTTCACTCTGGAGGACAGTTTACTCTTCCATATCCCTGGAACTTAAGAAGAAGAAAATGTAGTCTGTCCTCTGCCTGTAAGTTCAGAATCATTATATGAATAATGATGCGTTGACACTATTCTCGTATCATTTGCTAAAAATAGGCAAAATGAGATCTCCTCACTTAGGAACAACCGATCAAATCATGTAATAGGAGTGTTGAGTAAATCAGTACCTACCATCAGTAGGATGGTTTGTTCCCAGCTGAAAAATAACTGAAGTGAAAAGTGATGATTTAAGACCTATTTTCAAAGAGCTTGGAGGTAACACAAGATTAGACATCAATAGGAAGTAAGTGTAATTCTTTCTCTTCAAATTCTAACAAATCAGAAATGAATTTGAGAAGGTTTTTTTAACTTTCTAGCCAGGAAAGCTGCAGAATGTTTTTCCTATGTTGCTTTTGCCAACCAGAATAATCTGTACAATAAATCCCCAACATCCTGTAACAATGGGGATTCGGCAAATGGACATACAACTAATAAAGTTCTTAGTAGTGTTCTGCCTATCAGGAGTACTGCTGGATTATCAGTTTTCCTACTCGGCGTAGTCACTGGATATCTGATATGAGGTGGTTTTCAATGTGTATGTGTCTGAGTCAGTCAGATTCTTGACTTACTTTATGGTTAGGTTACTGATGTTTTTTGAGGTAATGTGGCTACTGCTTCATTACATATTGCAGTTTGAAGTGTTTGGCCCTTTAACTCTGTCAGGCAGCAAGAAGACTTTTTTTCCATTTATTCTTCTGCAGGGAAGTTCTGCACGTGCTTCCATTTGATATTAATAGACTTCAAAAGCATGTGGCAGAGTGATCCTAGGGAACTTCTAATGTGCCTCTAATACCTGTAATCATAATGTTGTAGAGCCTATGTCACTGATGATTCCCATCACAAGTTCACCCCTGAGATTTGCACTGCAAATCACAAGCTTTAACTCATGAAAGCCTTATGCTTTATGTTGCTTTCAGGATGTTAATTATGCAGTTTTTATTGAAGATTCTTAACCCATACTCATGGTGTTTTTGTGGGGAATACATATTGGAGTCACTAACACTCTGGATGTCCTGAAGCAGTTTACCTGTAACTGTTCTTTAAAGTAAGATTTCTGTATGCACATTTGCAGTGTACGCTGTTTATTGCTTGCCTTTGAATGTCTGTTTATGATTACCAGGAATTCTGAGATTGGAAAGAAGTGAAAGTATGGGCCAAACTCCAGCCCACTTATATAACAATAGTCAAAGTATTAGACTGTGTAGCCCATTAGTATTGCTAGGACAAGCGTGCTTTGCTGTCATGTACATATAAACACTGCATCTCCAAGAACAGCTGACAGTGTGCAGTTTTTCTTGTTTTCTGACAGATTGACTCCATTTTGAATTAAGTCAAGTTGAAGTATTACCCTATTAAGGGGTTTCAGATTAAGCCTAAAGTCTGGTTCTAACCTGGTTCAGACTTTAACAGCAGAAGAATGGAATGTTAAGAATGGAGCTCAGAGTGGAACAGAGTTTAAATTACTTTGGAAAAATATTAAACACCTTCACCTACTGAAACCTTCTTGTAATAAACAAAGCAAAAGTATTGCAGATCAGACAAAATAAGGTTAACCGAAGTGCAGTGGTAACTAGACTGTTTTTCAGTCATGACCTAAATATTCATACAGAACTGGTAAATAGTTCAACAGTTCATTCTTCCAGTTTTAAAAGGAAATTAACTTTTTCAATCAGTATTTAGGTCCCCATTCAGTGGAAGTCTTGTAAACCCTAAGAATACAAAGGGTTAAAGCCATGTTTTAACGTACTGTTCGCTGAATGGCTTCCTTTATCGAAGGAGTTAGTGTTAACAATGTGAGGTGTCAGGAGAAACTTTTCATTTGCTCTTCAGTGAGTTCAAGAATTGCATCTTCAGTTGCTTCCTTAGTTGCATGATAGATGAACTACATTCTAGGGCTCCTAGAAAGAATGGGAAATGGCAGGGATGCAATGTTAAAAGCACTGGACACACAGAGTAGTAGGTGTTTTCTTTTTCTTCCACAATAAAAAATGCTAACTTGGATACGCTACTCAGCTGGGGCAAGGAATACTTGCAGATCAGGAGTGTCTTTATCCACAAGTCCCGTTAGGGGAAAAGACCCAAAAGAACAAACATTTCTTTTAATGTCCTCTACAAGAAGAAGGAAAATTATACTTCTTAGGTGTGGTTATTGCAGGGATTGTGATAGTTCAGCTAAAGAAGGAATTGTTGAAATGGTGAGAGAGAACCGAGCAAATGGGTGTAAATAGAAAAATTAAGACAAAGATACGTAGGAAGAGAGAACTGGACATAATTAGAGGAAGCAGAGAAACAGAAAATCTGATTAGTCTGAGAATGATATACACAAAAATAAATTAATTTCAGTGCTTTCTGCTTTTGTACCTCAGGAGAAAAGTGATAGTTCTATCACTTCTAAGACTCTTCTTAGAATGTATGCATGAAACTTGGGTTGCAAAGCCTGCTAGTATCCCAGTATTTCATGAATCCTGACTTCCTTTTCTTCTTTTCAAACCTGGATATTGTTTTCTTTATTTTCAACTGCTTTTCACAATACTGGTCTTCTCAAATTAATAACTTAAGTTGTAAAGGCAAAGTTGGGTCATTCTATAAAAATTTTGTTAAACTTGTCAGATGACTGATAAAATACAGAAAAGTATGTTGTGAAAGCAAATATGCTCAAGCTCGGAGTTAACTGGTTATTTTTCACAATACTTACTGCGTTTTTAAAGTATTTTCATTTCTCACATGCCTCAGCAGGTAACATAGGATAATTTGATAACTGAAGAATTTATTGGGATAGGCTGCTTTATAGAAAGCTTAGATCCACTTGACCTTTTTCATGTTTGCAGATGAAGAAAAATGAGATTGTTACATCACCAAGCTGCTTATGACACTAATGAATCTGTTCAGGATTCATTTACAACTCCAAGCTTTTATAAGCATGGATAAGGTGACTGGAGCTCATTCCTTTTGTTTTGGGCTGTATAAGTGTCTTCCATGTTCTCTTGTGCTGTTGATACCATTGTCTGTGTGTTTATTGTTCCTACAAAGACTCTCTGATTTGAAAGACTTGTACAGTTCAGGAAAATAATTTTTAGAACCAATATATGTTTCATTGTTGCATAATGGCACACAGAAACATCTACACTTTAGGACTTGTAATAAATCAGCCAGTATACAACATTTTATTATTTGATAGTTGTCTCTAGAGCTGAAATGCAGTTGATGAACTTTTTTTGGTTTTAAGTCATGCTTATGAACAGAGGTCTTCACACTGTGTGCTTTGTTTTCCTGTTAATGGTAATGTGGTTCCAATTACTGTGACTGCTTGGAAGAGGACATTTTACATCTCTTAGATTTGAAAGAAGGCAGATCCAGTTGTGCTCCCCTACCCACTGCTTGTCTGTCAGTCATTTTAGTATCCTTTGATGACCATCTCTGCTGTTGCCATTACCATGTCTTTCCATCCTTTGCTCTTCTAACAAAAGCTCCCCTGAGCTGCCCAGTTGCACTGAAGCATGCCTGATGGCCTGCAGGCAGCTTAATGGAAGTTCCTTTAAGTTCTGAAAAACAGATGGAAAGCCATGTACTTTTCTAGTATCATACTTACTTTAAGACAACTGCTGGAAGTACATTTATAGCAGTCTTTGGTATGTGAATTTTAATATATTAATAGTGTTTATGTAGCATTCATTTGCTAATAAGGAAATGCAGATTATCTTGTGTGGGATCATCCTTCTTGTCTTTGAAGGGAACAGATGTTTTTTGTAAACAGCAAACTCAGTATTAGCCAACAGTATACTCTTAAAAAATCTTGGGCTGTATTATCAGGAGAATATAATCAAGAAAAGTCCAGTTTTGGGATATCCAATACAAGCAACATAGTGATAAACTGGAGTGACTGTAGAGGAGAGCCACCAGAATGGTCAGGGCTGGAGCACTTGCCCCGGGAGGAGGGGCTGGGGGTATATGTTCAGCCTGCTCTCTGGGGCTCCTAACAGCAGTGTCCCCAGTGCCTCTGGACAGGTCACTGGGAAGATGGAGCCAGGCCCTTCACAGCAGGGCATGGAAGAGGGATGAGAGAGTGTCAGTTGAAACAGAAGATTCTGACTTGGTCTAAAGAAAATTTTTTTCACTACAAGCATTACTCTGAGCAGTCTCCAGCCTTGAGTTTTCAAGACCCGAGTGGCTAAAGCTTTGAAAAACTTGGTCTGATTTCATAGCTGACCTGGCTCTGAACAGGATGTTGGATTAGATACCTCCTGAAATCCAATCCAGCCTCAATTATTTAATAATTGGTTTGTATTTGTATTATTGAGATCTTATTTTTAAGGCATAATTTCACTGAAGAATAAATAGAATATTATGCAGCAATATGCTGACCTCTCATAAGTGATTGCAAACAAGACCATCCATTACATTAATTATTAGGGGAAAAGGTAGTTTGCTGTCCCTCATTGCTAACTGTAGCACTTTCAGGAACATGTCCTTGAAAGATAACAAGGTATGCCTGTACCTTGAACTCTGCTTATCAGGAAATCAAACCTGTTATGTGTGATATAAAGGACATACCAATCCTTTGCTAAATTATGGCAGTTTGAACCCTAACCTTCTGCCCTATTCTGCTAGGCTCTCTGTGGGGAAAATGAACAGGGAGTAAGCATTCTCTCTGGTGGCACAGCAGTTACCAGCTTTGTCTGATGGTCTCTCAGCCCTACTTCAAAAGATTTGTCCCTACCTTCTCATTTCTCTCCCTGTCCTTTTCCAGGAAGCTTCAGTGATAACCCTTTCTTTTCTTATTGTTTCCTTGCTGATCATCCATTTTTTTATCACTGTGTAAAACAGAATTTTAGGTGTTTTATTATTGACTTCATAAAAGTTACATTTACAGAATTAAGAACTTAAATATTTGTATGTTTATTTCTGACTGTTTTAAGGAGGTGTATGTCATTCCAAATATTCTTCTTGTTCTTGTAGTCTGTAGTTGGAATGCCCTTTAGATTTTATTTCTTAAAAGGAGAAAGACATTTTGTTACTGCTCTTGTCATTTATGTAACTGCTGTTCTGTCAATAATTTCACATTGACTTTTTCCCTCTTTACATTATTGGAATTAAAAATCATACAATAATTATCTTTCCTTAAGTATATATATACATCTAAAAGTATCTTAATGAATTTTCTATTAAATCAGAGGAACAGGAGCATATACATCCACAAATAATGAATACTATTTAGGCTAGCCAGTAATAATCACTCCATGTGGAATCACAAGAAATACAAGAAAATATTTATATTGACTTAACTGTATATTTGATTAAATATAGCCTCTCTGGTTAGTGGGAGGGGAGAGTTTAAAGAGACAAATTTTTGTGTGTTTTATGCAAGAGGAAGAAACAATTCAGACACCAGATTCAGTCTTTCTGTAACTGTTGACTCCAATCTCTTAATTTTCTTGAGCACTGAAAAACAATGTTTGTAATATTTGTAGTGCGATAATGATAATGTAATGAACAATTTCTGTAGCTTCCAATATCACATCTGTTCAGGTCTGTTTTATCTGCTACAATAGCAATTTATTACAATTCTTTTCCAGAAACGGAAGTACTATGACTATTAGATAATATTTTAATAAAGTAGTAGAATCTCTGGAAAAGCTAATACTTGGTTTAAGGAGGTAAATTGTGGAATCATTATCGAAATTGTACAGTATCTTGAAAAAAATTACTATGAACAGCAGAAAAAAAGAATCTAGTCAGACAATTCCAAATGTATCCTGGAACTTAGAAAGTAAACTTGGAACTTAGTGTAGAGAAATATTAAAAGTCGATGCTTTCATTTCTTAATGTTAAATATCAAGAAAGTTGCTGGTCTTTTCTTCATTCAGATCTGTTTTATGTTTCTCATATCAAAACCTCTCACAGTTACAATTTCAATTAATTATTTCCTCATTAATCAATATACATTATTAGGGGATAAGTCTCTGTACTATTCCTTGACTTTTTGGTGATGCAGTAAAAAATTCAGCCTTGTTAGCATGGCATTTTTTGCAAGGAATGAAGTAAACCAAGAAATGAAAATGAAAATACTGGTTTAATAAAGTTAATGGTTTGGGATGCCATAAGAAATCAAATAGAAAAAAACATACATAGAAAATATGACTAAAGATTTAATGAGGTTTTAATAAATGTATTTCAGGTTCTTTGCTATTAGATTAAAATATGTACAATAGACAAAACCATATTGCATTGCAGGGATCCTTTTCAATCTGTCACTTCAAAGTGATGCTTTTTTAAAATGAAGTATTTATTTGTTTGAGCAAAGATGTTGATTAGGCAATGAGAAATTTAATCATGCTTGTTCTGCTGCTCGTCCAGATGCACGGTCCACCTCAGTTCAGCATATGTCTCGTACTTCAAGATCGCGACTTCTGCCGTTTTATGTGCTAGTGCACACAGATGCAAAAGATAACTTTGTGCAGTGTATTGAGGCTGTGCCAGCAACAATAGAACTGTTCAGCTTCTTCTGTCTTAATTTGGCTTGAGGTGCTGATGTCTGCACCCTTTAGCTTGGCTATGTTTCCCTTTTGGATTATTGTCCTGAGCTTAGGACTTTTATGAAACTATTTCCTCTGGTATCTCTTCACTAGGCTTCAGAAAACTCATTTCATAGCCTTCCTGTTTGAAAAAAATGGATCTTTAATCTTTCTTTGGGCTTCATGTTTGGGCTGTTTTGAAGCTTCATTCAAGAGATCTTATGAGGTGGTAATTTCCATTTTTGGATTCCCAAACTAGATATATCTGTGCCTACATCTCCTGAAATACCTGATCTGGTAGGTATTCTCGGACCAGCCATGTGTTTCATGTTTCTATATTTTTTATCACCAGAAACATAAATGAGAACACAAGGCTATGCATCTTGACTAATTTGTATAGGCAAAGAGAAAAGCAACTACCATTAGACTCCTAAAAATTACTGAGGTGACTCTGTTCTCCTATTTATGTATCTAAAAAACAGGTTTTGAGAAGGAAACAGTGAAATTATATCACATCTTTTATAATATGCTCACTCATTTCTTTAGGTCCTTTCTTTTTGTTAAGGATGCTGTCACATCCTTAATGAATGTCTATATACTGGTAAAGTTCAGTTAGGTTATTTGAAAATCTTTTGCATTTATTTCATTGAAACAAACAAAAGAGTCAATAAATATGCTGATTACTTAAAACAAGTAATAACAGTCTAGGTAAGTGAGAAAACTAAGTATGCATCGGGAGCACTGTGCTATTGCAGAGTAGCAATTGCACACTGCTTAATTTTTTGTAAGACAGCCACATCAGGAGCTGCTCTTCTTTTTTTACAGTTGCCCAAAATAAAGAATGCACTTTCAGTAAGTGACAGGCTATATTTGATGCCCATCAGAGCTCCAGGATTGAGAGAAAACTCCCTAGTGAAGTTTTATTAGGAAAGTCTCATGACTGAAGTATGACTTCCAAGCACAGGCTTGGCAGAAGCGGTCTCTCCCCAGCAGTCATGAAGCTGTGTCTTGGTGCAGGAGAGAATCTTACATTTCACAGAGTCAGAGTCAAATGAAAGAAAGCACAATTGCATAGTCCAGAGACAAAGAAACAAAGATGGATTTCTGTCCCAGTCAGTCAGCATGATTCAGCAGATCCATTTAAGGCTTTCATGTTGTTCATTCCTGTAATCTAGTGTACACTGGGCATTAGTCTAGTTAGGGTAGAAAGGATACATGGATGCTGCATTCTGAAGAACTCCTGTTTATTGCATACATGATTTTGGGTTTAGGTGTCCTGAAGCTACAAGGGGTGCAAGCCAACTGTTTATCTTGCTGAGTGTGGATGTTTGGAATTAGCAGTTCCTACAAACTGCAAAATAGTATGTGGAAGTTTTTTTCAACAGAATGAGGATCAGAGGCCGATACAAAATAAATGCTTAGAATGCTGCAAAACACAGAAATCTGCTTTGGAGCAAGCAGCTTTAAACAAAGCTTCTAAGCTTTCTCTCTCAGGTTTTACTGAACCACATTTAGAAGTACTGTATATTTAATTACTTGATACGAAGCAAATGTAACATCTGGTAAGAACTTGAATGTTAAATCAAGTTTACCCTTTAGCGTCTAAGCTATATGTTTCTGGATTTTTTTTTTTAATTGTAACCTGAACCAGGAATATTGTGCTGAAGAAAAAATCTCAGCATGTTGTTTGGGAAAAACAAATTTTAAGTGAAAATTATTTCAACAAACAAATATTTCATTGCTTAAGCAGTTTGTAAATGACATTCTTCATCTTGTGTTTAATCATTATATTCAGAGCTTTTGTTGTTGTTGGAAGTATTTAAATTTGTTGTTACAAAGTGTGTTGGGTTTTTTTAGGACCAGATTAGAAATAGTTTAATGTATTTTATAGACATAAATGAAGTAATAAATACTACAAAAAACTGAAAATGCCTATAAAGTTGGTAGAAAAACTTCATAAAATATGTATTTTTAAATGAATGACAGATTTGTTACCCATTTTTTAGCAAATACTGAAACACTTTCACTTTGTGAAATCAGCCAGATACATGACTAATCAGACTTAATCTGAGTGCTGCAAAAGCTGAACAATGAAAGCATTTGAAAACTAAAGATCTGAGTTCTTATATTTTTCGTTATTTAGTGAGTAGCATGTGAACACAAATAATGGGAAATTTTTGATTGCCCAGAAATAAGGCAAGCAGTTTTTAGTACCAAGGATCAAAAAGAGAACCAGTGGAAACAAGATCCTTTGAGTGCCCATGTTTGAACTGGAGTCTGACAGCTTGCTGCATGTATGGACAGGATTTGTGCAGTCTGTGACAGACTGAATTTAATTGAGGCCTATCTAGACCACTGTTATTCCTTCTGTGACTCCAATTGACACAAAGGAGAGTAACGAAAATTCATTTGTGTACTTTTATGCCTAGATTGGGGCTTTTTGGAGGTGAGGAGGCCTTAACAGGCAGACTCAGTTGCAGAAGGTGAGAAAGTTAAACTGGGATTTGAACCTCAAATCGCAAGAGGTATGGATGGGTAGAATTTGAGGAAGGATGCCAAACTACAGGGGTGATAAAGGAGTACAGAGAAATCCAGAATGCAGACAGTAGGGCTATAAGATATGAATGGAGGCTGAATAGGCTTTAAACATAGATAAGAAGAAAAACAGATGTCCTGGGAATAAAGAATGAAAATAGAATTGGAATTCAAGAGACGTCTGGGCTGGTGCTGGGACGGAGAGGGAAAAGGTCAGGAACATTAGGGGACATGTTTGGGCTGGAAGTGGGAGGTTTGCAAGAGGACAGGTTAGGGAGGAAATGTCTGTAGCATTTAAGTTTCTTTGCAAATTTGGCACTGAACCAAAGCACAGACATTTGTACATATATGAGAGTATATTCTAATTACTTTAAAGATCTTAGATCTGACCCAGCTGTGGACTCAGGGTGATTTCATGACTTACAGGGTTTTTTTTCCATTTTTAAACTTGAAAATAATTTCTAAAATATAATTTCTAAATATTATATATTTAGAAATATAAAATATATAACAAAGCTTTAGGTTGGTATAATCTGGTTTACAAAATTATAAAATTAGATTTTTATTTTGTATAATTTTGGTAGGGCTTTCTTTGTAAGATACTTTTTTTTTTTTTTGCTTGGCATTCTTTCTTATTAACAAGTTTAATACTAGGATTTTCCACTTCTTTGAAAGGGTAATTGTACAAATTTATTGACTTCTAATGTACTTAATTGTTCAATTACCTTTTTAAGGCGTACTGCTATACATCTCAGGTTTTGTAGATGGGCAGTTTATAGTTCCTCCATTCAAAAAAACTTGGTTGCCGTATTTTCTTCAGTATCCAGACTACATGGTTTTACCATTAAATCTTTGTTTGCTCTCTGGTATGGATATTTTGACACTTTATTATATCATTATCCACTACTTGAAAAACAAGCTCCTGTGATTAAAAAACTTCGAAACCTTACAAAAGAGAGTTTAAGTCCCTCTCTGAGTATTCCCTCTTCTCCTTTACTATAGAAATATTTTTTTTGATAACCATTATGTCACTCCTGTAGCAAACTTCAGGCATCATTGACTGGTGAACCTAATGGCAGAGAGACATAGGAAAAGGAATTGAGATCTCATTCTAGATGATTCTTACATGTGGAATTTTTTTCATTAGCTCAATCTGTAATTTCTCTTTGATTCCCAACCCTCATTCTTCTGTGAGACTAAAAACTCCACTCGTTCATTATATCAAGTTCTGTAAAATTTCTCGACAGAGAAAAATCCTGCAGACCCACATTCCACTGTTTTTTTTTTTCCATAATAGTAGTATTAAAGCATAGGGTGGTTTTGGGGTTTTTTTTTGTTTTGTTTTGTTTTGGTTTTGTTTTATTTTGTTTTCCCTCAGAGACCATCTAGGCAGATAAAGGAATGTATTTCAGCACATTGTGTTACATGACTCCGTACACACATGCACACACACTTGATCTGAAATAGTAGCCAAGAAAGCAGAGATACTATCTGGCTGAGTAAAAGCAAATATGACAAATAAACTCTGAATGGTGCTATGGTGAAGGAGTTACTAGTGAGATCAACATTGTAGTAAGGTTAAAAGAAAACTGACCTGTCATAACCTTGCCAGTGCAAAACAGATCATGCTCGTGTAAGCTACTTCAAATTTCCAAAACAAAGGATAAAATTTCTTTTTGAAGTTACTGCTTATAATTGGGTAGAGGAGCATGCTCTGAAAGTACCCAGTTGATGAGTATAATCATCACAGAACTACAATCTTCTCCACTAAGTATAGAAAGTAGGTACAGAGAAGTATGGATTACTTCTGTTCATGCATATTTCCAGTATGCCAGCTCAGTACAGTATTGTTGTGGTCCGAGCGGCGAAACAGACCTTTCTGACTCCAATATCAGAAGGCTTAATATGATTTATTAAAATGACTCCATTGTTTAGAAGGCTTGAACTATTATGTGCCCAGGTACAGAGCTTAGGTGCTTTCTTCTTCATGCTCAGTACAAGAATGCCATGATATTAAAAGTGAGAAGCTGGATAACCAAGACCAGCTTATCTCCCATATTATGGGAACAGAGCAGAAAGCACCAGCCATGTCCCTGAGGACAGAACACGGCCCAGATTGTTTACAGAAATCTGCTTGTGGGAAAAGTGATCTTTTCCCTTACGAAGAATCTCCTAGCAGGCGTGCTGCTTGAAGATTCAGATAACCTAAAATCACAATCACTACAGTACAGTACAGGTCATTGAAGCTCAGAGTGGTTGAAGGTCTGAAGCCGTGTACAGGAAGGCATTGCTGTTTGTTTTGTGTTGAGGTGGAAGGTGCAAATTTGTTGTTGAGAGTTAATAAATATAACTAATAATTAAATTAAATTTGTGTGTT
This sequence comes from Leptocoma aspasia, assembly GCA_013399835.1. NCBI lineage: Eukaryota > Metazoa > Chordata > Aves > Passeriformes > Nectariniidae > Leptocoma > Leptocoma aspasia. Next base: position 557,973 of record VXAX01007457.1, on the reverse strand, counting down.
TCATTGCATTGTTGGCTGAATGACATGTATCTTCATGAAGACTTAACTAATTTTGGAACAAAGCATTGTTCCCAGGATTATAAACAGTGTGTATACCAGAACAGATTTAGTGTCGTGTCTCCAGCCAGCTATGTGCAAAGTGTGAATTCAAGAGTGCTGAAATTTTTTTTGTGTGGTAAAATGAAAACAGGAACAGTCGGGAAACGTGATGAAAGTATCAGCACTTGAAAAGCATCCCTAAGCAAAAATTACTGGAGTAGTCAATAAGTAACTGGCACTTAGCAGCCTGAGTGCAGTAACTCTGTTAGAGAACAAATATTATACTATTTTAAAAAAATTTGTTTTGAAGTAGGAACTTTTCATGAGCGCAATAAGCAGAACTTTCAGGCTCTTCTCATGCAGTGAGGAAACCATCTTATTCATGCCTTGGACTATTTACACGTAGATGGATGTCTACAGAGTGATTATCAGGGACATCATAATGACACCTGTTTGTTCTGTTCAAATTAATTACAGTGAAAATTGCTCCCTCTTTGTGCCTTAGAAACATTCCTACATCTGAAATCCTCAGAGAAAATATTTGAAGTAATCCCCTTGTTTTTGTTAGACACTCTCCATCCTACCTAAAGATTAGGTGCTAAATAGAGTGGAACTGTGTTGCAACTGTTACTTGACAGATGATAGCTAACACAACAGCCATGGTGGGTTAGAGTAAAGGTTTATCTGGCAATCCTGCAATTTGTTGTGAAGTGGCTTCAGTGTGAGAAGTACCATCTTGCATTTAGTGGTTCTCAGAGGATTTCTCTGCTGCAAGTTGTTCAGTATTCTCTCAAGTAAGTGTTATTTTTTAGCATTCACAGCATCTTATGGTAAGGAATTCCACAGCTTTCATGCATGAAGAGCAATTTATATTTGTTCTCATTCTGCATCATTAGATGACTTCTCATTCATCTATTGGAAAATACAGTTAATTCCTACCTCCATTCTCATGATGTGACAGGCCTCTTATTTCTTCCTTTTCCTTATACTGTCTCTTTTCCAAGCTGTAGAGTCCTAGCTTGCTTAGGTGATTTATTCCACACAGTGCAATTGTGTGAGTGCATGGTGTTGCTGCATGTCAGAGGTAACCCTTCCTACCCTTCTCTGATGTTCTGACATTTCTGTTCCTTGTGAGGTGAGGTACAAGAATGATTGTCAGCATTTAGTAATGCAGGCAACAACATGGCATTGCAAAGTGACACAGTGAGTTCTGTATTATTTATTCCACAGTAATTTCCAAAACGTTTGTTTTTACCATTATTTAAAACTCAGCCAAAGTTTTAATGGTTTTATCAAGTATAATAAATCCCAAGATCTCACTTACAAATAAAACCGGTCAGCTAGGAGTTCAACATTTTGTGTATGTGGTCAGGAGCATTTTTAAAACCTGTGATTTACTTTGCATATATCTCTTTTGAATTTCATATGTTACTTAATGCGAAAATTCATTAGATTTTCTCCTGTTCTTCACATCACCTAAGTTTTCAACTATCTAATATTGTAGTATTCCATCAGAAAACTTCTTTACACCTAATTTTTGAGATTGCCTGTTAAGTAGAATGAATGAATAAAATAGATGAAGTCCACCTCTAAGTAGAATATTATTTATCACTTATAACTACCTTATAGTGATTTTCTAAAAATTATACTTCATTTCTGCTTTTTGAGAAAGACCTGTGATTCTGAGTGACTGTGGAAATTACTACACCATTGTGGTCTGACTTTCCTTCATGTCTTTGGGTACGGAAAAAAGCAGTGTAGCTGTTACCCATGATATCTCAAAGGGTAGACCATTGATATCACTGATGTCTAATGCCACTTTTCCCTATCACATGTAGTACATGGTGGTGAAGAGGGAAGACAGCATTTCACTAGTGTCTTTCCAATGAAAAGAATTCAGTGCGTACATTTGTGTACCAAGAAGGAGATTCACATTGAACACTTTAAAAAATAAGGAAAATAAGGTATACTGTAAGGTATACTGTCATTGTCATTTGATTCTGCATTAACAACATATTTAGAAAAGCCATTGACAGAGTTTTCCACCTACTGTGTTGTATTGTCGTTATAATATTGAATTTTCCTAATGCTGTTTCAAATACAGGTTACAATAGTTACATAGATAACCATATTAATGCCTATTAAGGTCTTCAAAATACTGTATTAATTTTTAAAATTCATACCTGTAATGAACAGAACTAGGACATATTCCAACTTTGCTTATTTTTGAATCATCAAAACTTATTTTTTCATTTTTCTTTTAGGTATAGACAAATGCAGCTTGGCACAGAAAGCAAAGTAGCTGAACTTCTTCATCAAAGTAAGTTAAAGTCCTTTGAAACTGAACATGTTCAGCTCATGCAACAAGAAACAGCTAAGAATCTTTCACAGTGCCAAATGGAATGTGAGAAATACCAGAGAAAGCTGGAGGTATGTTATATAAAGAGACACTTTACAGGGCATTACATAGTTGTTTTCAATTAGAACGTGAAGTGGAAAAGCTTGGAGAAAAAGTAACAACATGGCTGAATTAGTATCTCCACCAAATTGTGCAGAAGCAGGGTCATATGACAAGGCTTACTATGTTTGATCAGTTTGATGGAACACAAGACCACGGGGAGAGGAAAAAGCAAAACAATCTCTCATGGAAAGATGTTAAAGACAGTACTTCATTCATGTGGGGTATATTTATCTGCTTGTGTCACAAAGCTGCTTATGTCAGTCTGTGTGAGAATTGTAGGGAGAGAAGACAGTTTCACCAAAACAAGTACGGTGAATTCAGTATCATTATTTGCAGCTAGGATCTGTAATAATATTGTTACATAATAAAATACTTTTTATTGATATACAATTCTGGAATAAATTTTTCACAGCTAAAAAAGTCAAGGTGAGCATGGTGTATATAGCATTGGAAAGACCTAACCATGCTAGTCCTAGCATGATGGGCTACCTTGGTTGGGTGCCAGACACCCACCCAGTCACTCATTCCTCCTCCTGAAGGGGATGGGGTAAGTAAGCTTATAAAGAGCATGGGTTGCTATAAAGATAGGGAGATCACTTGCTAATTACCATCATGGGCAAAACAGATTTGAACTGGGGAAAACTTATGTCACTTAATACCCATTGACATAGGTTGGATGGTGAGAAACAAAGACAAAAAGTAAAACATCTTTCTCCACCCTTTTCTCTTTTAACTTTCCTCCTTCCAGAGCAGTGCAGGGAGGAATGGGAAATAGGAGTTCAAGTCGGTCCATAACACCTCCTCTCTGATGATGTTTCCTCCTCACACATTTTTATCCTGCTCTGGTGTGGATCCTCCATGTCCTGCTGCTTCCTTCAGGAGAAACTCTCCTGTTTGGGCTCTCCACAGGTTGCAGTGCCTTCTGGGGATGTCCACCTGCTCCAGCATGGGGTCCTCTATGGTCTGCAGTGTGGACATCTGCTTTGGTCTGCAGGCAGGCAACCTGCTTCACCATGGGCTGCAGAGGGGGATCTCTGCTCTGGCAGCAGGAGCACCTCCTCCCCTCCTTCTCTCACCTCAGTGTCGGCACCATGGCTCTCTCTCACTTTTTTCCGCTCACTCCTCACTACCAAGCAGCATTTTTGTGCTTTATTAAATACAGTTTCCTTGAGGTGCAGCCCCCTTGGCTGAGGGACAGAGCCTGGGCACCTGCAGCCAATGCACCTGTTTATGTGGGCTTTAGCTACTTGGGCCTATTTATCTCTACAAGCTTAGAATTTATTGTCTTTAAAGCATACGTATCATATCCTGTTCACTTATTTTAATCTTGGAAATGTGAGTATTCCACGGAGAAAAATTCCTTTAAAACAAAATTTCTTCACCTGTCCAAAGTTAGTCCCAAAAACCTATCACAGAGTCCTGTTGATGAAATTTAAATGAGATTGGTAGTGTATGTTTCAAACAAATGTCAGGATACAAACTGGACAGGACAGTAGAAAGTGACATCTATGGCAGACTTTGTTTTTTGGGGGAAGGATGCCAGTCTTCAGGTCCCCACATTTGTAGTGCTGAACTTGCCTAAGTTGTTTATGAAAAGGAACTATAGACTGGAAACAGAATTAGAGAGCTTCAGATAGACTGTAATTTCTTGTTTTGTATGTATTGGGACATTCAGATCCTGGCTGATGGGGTTAGTTGTGGTCACAAGCACTGGGAGTGCCAGTTTTGCTAAACTTAGAGGTTGCTAAACTGATTTTTAATTGCACAGACATGTCTAAACTTGGAGAATGTAGTTCAGTTTGAGTTATATTTTCATTTTCTTTGTGGAAATTTTTTGATCTGAGAATAACTCAAATATTTGGCATTCAATGCTACTAACACTTTTGGCACTTTTTTTTCTCTTTAGAGAGACACTTCTAAATTCTTTCATTAAGAAATATGCATTTAAGTGCTCTTTCATTAAGAAATATTCTTGCAGAATTTAAATATTTGATGTCTGAAGCTTTTATTTTTGTTCCTTTTGACTGAATTCTTGGGGTTTTTAAAACTTTCTTTCTTATATATAGCATTAATGTGCTAAGGTTTTTTCCTTGCCGTTACAGGACGTTGGTCTTACTAATAGTGTAGGCACTGGTATCTATTGGCCCAGCTACAGCTTTCTGGACTCTTGCTTTTGTTTAGGGCATAGAGTAGTTTCTCTTGCTAAAACAGGAAACAGATCATTTATATGTTGCTCAGTTTTGACATATACATTTCTTTCTTCTGTGACACTGGACTGAACCTTTTATATTCAAGTGGCTTGTTTCTCCAAGCGTGGTGTATTTTTTTGTGGTTTCAACAGTGACTCTAGTATTACTGCTCTGCACACTCTGCATCTATTTCTGTATCTCCAAATCTGTATTCACTTGTCATTCTGAATGTCTGTGATTTTTACTTAGGAAGTTAGTATGAAATTTAACAGCAGTACCACGTGGTTATTACTTTACCTGTTTTGGTGAAATTTTTTCTGCAAAGTATGTAGATTGCTACTCTACATACCAAGGATTTTCTTACTCCAGTTTGGTGTGTATTTATTTGGTCAATGTTGTTTCCTATTATCAAGCACTTTATCAAACTTAAATTATTATACAGGCCTTCATAGTTTTTACTTTTGATATGAGAGTTTATTGTTTAAGCTTAGTGGATTAAGTATTTACATAAGTCTTGACTGTTGTTGTTATATTACCTTTTATTAATAAGTCAGTAATAAGACTGGTATAGCTTTAATGGGAAATTTTATGTTTGTATTCTGCAAAGGAAACTTCATAAATTGATGACTGAAATCAGAATCCAATTAGAGCAACAAAAATTGTTGCATTTACGCTATTTTGACTGCTGTGTGTGAATTTTTATTAGTTGTTACGTGGATTTTCCTAAGTTTCCTTTAAAATTCTTAAAGTTTTTTCAGACAGCTTCTTAGAATTACTAAGGCCTCAGCAGATAGGCCTAAGATCTAAGAGTTTAATCTGTGCAAGGTAATATTATTGAAAGAATAACTGCTTTTTAAAGTATTTCAATCTTTGCTGTGCAAACCTTACATCAAATATTTAATATCATACTGGTACATGTTTTACATGCATTATATTTTGCCTCTTTCAAAAATCACTGTAGTGCTGAATCCCTGATGTTTCCATTATTCATTCTCACAGGTGCTTACAAAGGAATTTTATAGTCTTCAGTCTTCTAGTGAAACCCGCATTATTGAGCTTCAAACACAGAATTCTGAGTTTCAAGCAAGACTAGATACTTACGAAAAACTTGAAAAAGAGCTTGATGAGATAATACTGCAGACAGCAGAAAGTAAGTTCTGTCACAAGTTGTTTAATCCGTAGGTGTTTCTGGCATTACAATATCTTTTTTCTCATGACACTTGGAAAGTATTACAGTGCCTGTCCTTCTTCTTCATTATGCCTGACAACTAAAAGGCAGTAATTATTTTGATAGAAAGTATTAATGGCAGGTTTCTAAGTGTACCTGTAAATGTGTATCAAACATCCATATGTCTAAGTTCGTGCTTATTGAAAATCATCTCTGTATTCAGTCATTTCTATTTTCCTTATTCTAATTATCCATTATAATTAGATACACTCTTCAGGATTCTTCTATTATTTAAGTACATTTTAAATGTCAGGAAGCCCTCTTTGTTGGCAGGCAAATACAGGTTTTATATTTCAGTACAGTGATTAATGTGAATTTTTAAACTAATTGGAAGGAGTAAAAAAACTCTTCCTTCTGTTGAACTAATAATAATTAGATATAAAGTAGTTGCTTGTGGCAGCTCAGTCTGTTCCAAGTACTAAACCATGGATAAAATTCATACCTAATTACTTTTGAAAATTTTTGTCTCTCACTTGCAAAAATTAAAATGTTCCCAAACACAACAAAATTTGTGAAAAGTCTGTATTTATTTGGTTCTCAGCGTAAATCAATCCACAAGGCAATTTATTTGTAATTTGAAACTCTGACCCAAATCTTGAAATCTTCTAGCCAGTGCGTAGACAAAGTAGGACATTCTAAAACTTCAGACTAATTCAACTGTCATCTTCTCCTTTTCTCTTTCTTCCCTCCTTCAAAAAATAGTCACAATTTATAAAGTATAAAAGATTATTGCATAAGCTTTATATATAAACAGTAGTGTCTAGCAAAGTGTGCATTACCAAGATGCAGTGATGTTAGGGTATCTTTAGTAACCAGACTGCACATGCTTTATTTATTTTTTGCATTGCAGCCTGTACTTAGAATGGCCTGACTACCCAAAGGTTCCAGTCTGACCATAAGCATGTTTGCTGTATACATGCTTCTGTTTTAGTCAGTAATAGGTTTTTTGAAGTATATATATGTATATATAAACTTGCCTAAGGAGTATTTATGTATTAACACAGAATTTTTGGACCTTACCTTCATTTTCTCCAAGGAGGAAATAGAGTTCAGAACTCTGGTTTGTTCACACTGGTTTACATTTTCTTATGCATCTTGGGACAGCAGTAAAGTTTTTTACCAGATCATTCTTAACTTCTTCTTAAATATCTATTTTAATTACAATTTACATTCTATGCTGCAGAATGCTAAAGAAAGGAAAGTTTCCAAATGCACTGTTCTTTTAAAATATAATGACTTTATTTTCTGATTTCCTTGGAGAAAAAAAGGAGTTATAGCTTAATATTATTTCAATATACTTTCTATTTAATAATGAACTTTCTATTTCAGTGTATTTTATATAGAAAGTTAAGATTAATACTAGTTAAGTCTAGTGTCTTAGGAAAAACAGAAGAAATAAAAGGGTTTTTTTTAAAAAAACACTTTGAAGGAGAAGACAGATATACTTCTCAAATTATGCCCTGATAGTTATATGTCATAAATAGGTAAAGGTAGAAAAATAACTGAAAGGAAATATAATATTTTTCAAATTGAATGTGTTATGGAAATACTTCAGTCCGTCTTTCTTGGAATATAATTTAGACTGAAGCATTGTGTGGAAGACAATTAGAGTTTTCTACAAATTTTATTGATGATAAGGATTAATCTTCATTCCTGTGGTCACCTCTTTATATTTAAATAGCATATGATGTTTTTTTCTTCATCCTGAGTCATGAAGCCTCTGCTGTTTTACAGTATTTGGGGATTCCAGTGAGGATTGGGTTCTCTGGACTTTTTGATAAACTGTATTTATTTACACGTGTGAGATGGCTTTTGTCATATAATATATTAAAAAAAAAAAATATATATATATATGCACTTTTTTTTCATATGCATGTGGAAGAGATCATTGAATTTTTATTGTTACTCCCTGATAGTTATGCCTCACTTTATTAATATTGAAATGACATGAAACAGCCTATTCAGGAAGCTATCAAGAATTTATATAGCCACTTCTTACAGTGCCTAAGAGGTTTCCAGATGAATAACAGTAGTAAATTTCCTTGGCATTTGTCTATTCTTCCTTTTCAGGGTACAATCCTCACATTAGGGTATTTTTGTTGTAGACTAGTTGTTTGATTTTTCTTCTTGCCATTGGTTAGAATCTTTCTAAGAAAAGGATTGAACCTATCTGTATTCTCACAACGGCATGTCCTTGCCGAGTAGCATAAGAAACTGTCATTAGTAAGTGTCCCCTAGTTTGTAAAATGTGTATTTTACACCACAAAGTCAGATGAAGAGCCTGGAATGTTGTAAGAGATGAGAAGCATACACTGATACAAAATATTGTTTTGATACCTACAACATTTGCTATTTCTTTTGTGTTTGTCTTCATGATGTGACATTTACTGGACACTAGAGACAGATCTGAATTTACAGGACAGGATCTTACTGACGTTTTTCTGAGACATTGGACACTGAATATGTAACCAAAAAGAAGGGTATTAACAAAGGCAGGTTAAATTATTCTTTATATTTTTCTGAACCAGAGGTGTTTACAGCACCAAAGAATATTTGAGACAGCTCTGAAATGCTGATGTCTTCGTAGTGCCACATTAGTAAACTTTTTTTGTCATACTTACTGAAATTCCTGTATTGTTTTTAATGTAACTAGATATGTGACTTACCACAGGTGCTCTTCTAGAGGCTTTTCTCTTTCTAAATGTGTTTTAAAAATCCTTGTTTAAAATAGCATTATAAGGGTATTAGACAAGTGAGAACAGAAGTTACAGCATTTTGCAGGTTGTTGAGAAATGAAGGTATTTCTGATTTTGAGGCACTTGAGCATTAAGAAAGATGAGTCAGATAGGACTCACATAATTTCCTACATTTGTTTCTCCTGTTCCCAACTATTTGATTCATCAGAGCTTTTGTGTGGTGCCTGGGCTGGTGTTTACTTGTTCTCCCTCCTTCTCTCACACCCCTGCCGCTCCCATTTTTCTCATTGTCCCCCTTTATCCCTCCTCTCTGTCCCTCTCTCTCTGCCCCTTTCTGCTTCACACATACACTTGTTCTTTTTCTTTTTTTTTTTTCTGGCCCACTTTGTTTTACAGGAGAGAGGAAACCTGAATTCCAGAACTTGAAATATGAACATACACATAGTAATCTTGCTGCTATTGGGATTTCCTTTCAAAGCAATTATAATCTATTTAAAACCCTTAGAAATGCGTTTTCAGAAATCAAACACCTGTGGAAGCAGAGATGATTTTTAATATTTCTATTTTGCCTGTACATAAGAATCTCTTTTTTGTCCTTCTCTGAAGACATGGATGGTATTTGTTTTCATCAAGTGTGATGAAATTTCTGATCACCACAGCCTTTCAAAAACCATAGTGAGCAGCCTCAATGTGACATCAGCTCCCTTAGCAACATAGATGTGTCCCTTCTGGTCCCATGGACTTGGTTATGTCCTTTCACCTTAAATACTCCCTAATGTTATCTTCCTCTACCTTCTAATGTATGCACAGAAAATTAATTCTTTAGATTAAAAACTTAAGCAACCTAACCTTCTACTGCTGAATTAAACTTATACAAGTAGTATGTATTTTGTGACCATACCAACACTATGAATATTAAAGGCAATTGAACTATTTTCCTTTACTTCCATATTGCATAAGTCTTAAGTTAATCATAAAAATAAAAAGTGTTATAAGTAATTAAAGTGTGGCACTAAATTTAATGCTAATGGTGAAAAAAACTGTTCCCCTCAAGTCCAGAAGGTTGCACCAACTGAAAATTTAGCTTCTAAAACAATGTTTTTGCATGTTGAGTTGTAAGTAGAATTCCTTAGAAGTTTATAAGTTCTGGCACTGTTCTTCAACAGCACCTTTCTGCAATTTTTTGCAGTGGAAGATGAAGTTGAAGCTGAAAGAGTTCTTTTCTCATATGGATATGGTGCTAATGTTCCTACAACAGCCAAAAGACGACTAAAACAAAGGTAAAAAAAACTACCTCATGAATTTACTTGTTTGAGATAAACTATATGAAGATTATGTGCATTATGTTTTGTCTTAGAATCCAGCCAGTTTGATTAACATAAAGAGGTTTTTCAATGACTTAAGTGTACAGGAATAGATTGGGAACTAGGACCTGTTAATGTGGTTGATGCATATGAATGAGCATATACATATTTTTCTAGGTCATTTTAAAATCTCTTCTCATTGACTTTCAGAAAGATTAATTATTATTGTATAAAATTAAGCAGCTGTAAAAACAGATTAGTTACATTGTTTACATTTATATAATAGGATATGCATTATTAATACCCTCAAAGTCAATGTATTTAATAGTAAGAAAAACATATCTGTCAGGATATTAAGAAGAACAACAGTTCAGAGCATCACTATTTTATCTTCACTAATATAGGGTCCGATTCCACTTGCATTTGTTTTAGTTTGCTCTGGTTTGGCCAATTGGATCAATAGACTAAAATGATGCATAGGTGAAAAACATACCTCTTGATCATAGTCATTTTGAACTAATAAATTTATATTATGCATTATCTTTAAGAAATAATAGTGACATTTTAATGGCTCATTGTGAGCCTGTGTGTTGTGGCTGTGACTCACTTCTCCCACACAACTAACAACAGGGTAAAAGGAAATGACCTCAGGATTGCCAGGGGAGGTTCAGGTTGAACAATTTCTTCACAGAAGTGGTTGTCAAGCATTGGAATAGGCTGCCCAGGAAGGTGGTGGAGTTACCATCCCTGGAAGGTGAGGAATGTGCAAAAAACCTCCATAACCCTGTTGCACATCTGGTTTAGAAAACCGTTGAGAGTTCTATAGCACCATTTCCTAAAGCTTCAGTTTATTACTCTTTTGTCAATAGTTTGGGGACTTTTCTGAGTTTCCACTTTGATCCTTCTTTTTCCTTACCTTATTAGATTCAGTTTAGATTATTTACATATATAAAAACTCTGATAAATTTCCTTTGAATGCTGAATCTGATGATCAGGCCAGGATTTCAGATATGCTTGAAAGACACTTTCTGAGCTTAGAAGCGGCTCTATCAGAATGACTCATATACTCCACTTCTGTTCCAAAAGGCATTGACTAATAAACTGACTTAATCCTTCATAATGGTGTTGGAGACTTCATAGACTCTCTTTATCTTTTAGAATTAAAAAGATTTAAAAAGCCATAAAAGATTGTGTATGGTTTACCTGCTGTTTTGATTCAAGGAGAACTGCCATGCAGATAATGTGTGTGATGCCTTTGGCTGCCAAAGTTTTTAAAAGCAAAGATTCTGACACCATCCTCTATGTTTAGAGCCATTAAAGAAAGACAGATAAATTTTCTGCTCTCTAGGATTGCTTAAGGAGAGAGAATCTATTACAAATGTGAATAATCTTCTTTCTGGAGTCCACTACCTGCTCTTCAATCCCAGACATATGGGAGCCTGAATGAAGAGCTCTTTTAAGTTCACGTCATGCACTTCAGTCTCTGAAAGTTTGTACAAAACTGACTTCTTCAAGCAGTGTGGGGTCTATACCTCTTTGCCCACTTGCCAGAAACAACTCTTCCATTACTTCAGATGTAGGCATTGTACACCCATAGTACTAAATTAAGCTTGACTGGGAGCACTCTGAAGCATCAAGACCAAAGGGCCTGTAGTAACCCGTTGCCATAAAACAATTCTCAGTTAAAAGAGAACTGTATCTCAGTTAAGCTACATGTGAACAGCATATTGGAAATTATTTGCTTGCCCATGCTGACTTCTCAGCTATGCCTAGGAACTGCTTGGGAAGTGTTAATGAGAGAATTCAGAACGCTACCGGGATGACTTTGGTGGTTTACTAACAAGGAATTATCACATTCTTGAGCACTGCATAATTTTCTAGTATAGTGGGAATCATAAGATGTCTTTGCACATCAGTCCCTTTGTCTCTTTGCTTTCAATTCAAACTAGTCAAAAAACATACTGACACATATGCTTGAAAGATGTACTTGTGTTATCCTTAAATATTTGCAAATTCAGGTGAAGTTCACTGAATAGTTGTAGCTGGGAAAATTACGATGGGCTGCATTCCTAAATTTGCCGTGGGAAGGTATCCAAGTTTTCACTTGCACTCTAATAGCTACTAGTCAAAGAAGTGGTTCCTTTCTCTTTTGTACTAGATGAGATTAGTGCATAAAAGAGTATGTTTACGACACAGATGAGGAATATTAAGACTTCTGCCAAATCCAGAAGTCTATTCCATTTTACTGAGGAAGAGATAGAGGTTTTGACTGGTCAAATTTTCAGATAAACTTCATACACTCATCTAGATTTACATACCCTTTAGCCTGAGCTTCAAGGTAAATATACTCTCCCTGTCAGTCTGCTTTAGACCACTTACCGTCTCATAGATTCCGTATCGTAGTCAGGAACTGGTTGTGGAGTTACTTAAGAGTAGCCTGGATGCAGTCGTGCACAACGTGCTCTGGAGGTTGGACCAGATGACCACTGTGGTCCCTTCCAACCTTGCCCATTTTGTGATTCATAAGAGTTTGGAAGACTAGGTTAGATGTCTGCTTGTAGGCTCTGCAGTGCGTATTGAATCTTCCCTTTGCTGCCTATGGACCTGTGCTCCTGAGTGGATAATAAACTCTTTGATTCTGGACATGAAGCTTGCAGGAGATGGAGGATCTAATTTTTTAACTACATTGTTTAAATAGCTCAATCCTTTCTCTCCAAAGTTAATCTGTGACTCTACGTAAGAGTTTATTTAAAACAAAATTGGCAATAACATTTAATTATTTAGCATATTAAATGTCAGACAAAACACTTTTGCCTCTCTTTTGAAAGTGATAAAATACTACATTTTTCAGTGTTTTACTGCAAAATATATATTAATGAGCATCTTTAAACAATTACTTAAGTTAGAATTAAAGTGAGTCTAAAGTTCCTAAATAGTAAGGAATCATAACTAGATTAAGGATTTTGACTGTATTTCTACAGTTGTGTAGTACTGGACAAATTGTATAGGTAATTACTTCATATAAAATACTACAATAGCATAACTGTGGGAATGTTATTTTAGTGCTGTTAAATTTTGTAATATTTTCACTGTTTTTCTAAATTTGACCATACAGCATGTTTAACTACGTAGTTTATATGTTAATATTTAAGCATTGGTGAAAAATTAAGGCAATCAAGTCCTGAAGCATAAATGTGAGAATTTATTTTGCCTATTTTGGAAAAAATTCAAGTTGAGCTTGCTTTTTACTGGCACAGTGTTCACTTGGCAAGAAGATTACTGCAGCTAGAAAAGCAAAACTCATTGCTTGTAAAAGATCTGGAACATCAGAAGGAACAAGTAACACAGATTTCACAAGAGGTAAATCATTATTACACAAAAATTCAAATATGTAGAAACATTGCAGAACAGCTGTTCATAAAATGAAATATTTTCTAAACAGTGTTTATCTATTTGATGTTTAAAAAATGGCCTCATAATTAACCAAAACTCCATGATAGAAGTTTTCAAAGAAGTTTATATTGTGTTTTGCAACTAATATTGAAAGGAGGATTACTTTACAGGCTAAACAAGAATGTGAGCCAGACAGACAACGTTTTGATTTCTGAACAGAAGAACAGCCAGCCAAGCTAGTTTGTTCTGTTTGATACTTAATTGTTCAGTGAATGCATCACTACTTCTTACACAGCTCTTCTGTTAAATCACTTTTGAAGATACTTAACAAACCTCAGCTTGAAATGTCCCAGAATTAGGGCAAACTAATTTTTTTAAAAAGTCTTTAAGATTGTCTTTTAATTTTTCTCATAGGAACAAAAGGACAGCTAGGTTCTCTATTAGATTTTGCCACCATATGTAATTGAATGTGGTTAACAGTTTGATTTTTAAAGCCACAGTAATTACAAATTAGAATTACTACACCCAAGTACTTCACAGAGTGCAAATACTTGAATTTCTACATTTTTTTAAATTACATGAATTTTATAAATTTTATATGTATATATATGATTATATAGATTAATTCAGTGAAAGATACACACACAGTGAAGTTTGGGGATATTTTAACCAATACTATAATTTTTTATGTATTCTTAGGCATATCATGGTAATTTCTATATGACTAAAACATACTTTGTCAAGTTCTTACTTGGGAGACAACAGGAAATTGGTGAATCCATTGTTATGCTTGGTGTTCTTCCATATCACTATTCTGTATCTTAAATTTTTCTGTGTTTAACTTCAATACATTCCTTATCCACAGTATTTATACTTGCTTCACTGATGAAAGATTCAGTATCACTGACCTTAGTTCAAATTCTTGCAACTTTCCACAGGAACATCTTCAGCTCATTTTTATCCTGCCATTAAATTTTTGATCTTTTAGCATATAATTATATAGTTTAAATCACCGTACAATCCAGTACAAAGTTAAACATTGGTTTTTTTGTGTAAAGTTCTAAAACTTCTCTTTGCTGTCTTTACATGATTTTTACTCCTAGCTATTGTCTTTTCTTGGTTTTTTTTTATTTAAGAACAAACCAGAGATGCTGTAGACTACAGCATTCTTAGGTAGCCCATTATTATTCTTTTGACTGACAGTTTGTTCGGTCATCTAGATGAAGTCTAGAACATAGATAAAAAGCTGATGCAAGTGATTTTATCAGCTTTTGGTTTGAACGTGGCTCAAATACTGCTACTTAAGTGCAGTATTTATGATACAACCTTTTCAGCATTTTAAAGAAGGGAGGAAAATACCACAGTAAGTCAATACGACCATAAACAGAGTCATTGACTCTACTTATTTTTTTAATCAAGGGAAGCTGTTACATTAAAACCCCTGAAAATGCAGATTAGGGAAGTGTAGAGAGTGGTACCATTATTGCAGTGAAAATAGAACACAATCAGAACAGAAAAGTGTGAAGATAATGGACTAGTAATCAATTTGAAGTTTGTGCGTTTCCTTTTTTGTGTATGTAATAACAGGTTTGGAGTTTATATTAACATGCAATTAGTAAAAACCAATAATGTCCAATAATAATTCAGTAATAATCAAGTAATCGTGCTTTATAAGTTAAAAAATTAATAGTAGTTATACCTTTTTTTTGCAGCTTGACAGAGCAAATTCTTTGTTGAATCAAGCACAACAGCCATACAAATACCTCATTGAAGCTGTGCAACAGAGAGATTCTCAAATAAGTCTACAGAAAGAACATATTACACAACTTGAAAAAGATTTCAGGTAATTAAAATCACTGATTCGTGTTTTACTTTCTCTTATACTGATGGTAAAATCACTTACTGTGCTATTGTCCACGAAGTTGAGATGCTAACACTCCGTCATTGACCAACTCCAGTCTTCGTCCTGGAACTATAGCGCTTGTTTTTTCTCTCACAATGTCAGAAAAGGGTACTTCAGGTTTGGAAAAGTAGCTGTGAGCTGATTTAAAGTGAGAAGAGCTCTCATGAAGTAGAGAAGGGATAAGAAGAGTAAAAGGAAAGAATGACACACTAGTTGTACAACAGTAAAAATCAAAAAAAAAAAGTCGGAGAAAAATTATAAAATTGTAATCTACCAGAAAAGGGTATTTCAGCCATAATTAGAGCATGTGCCCTTGTGGAGACTGATCTGCTGCTGTATCCATGTGTCAGAGCTCTCTGACCACCGAGCAACTTCCCAGCATCAACTTGTCAGCACCTTCCCTAACATCTGATTCCCAGGTAAGCTGTTACAAAATAATATGTCCCTTGATTTTCAAGGAAGTTCATAGCCGAGTCCCACTACTCTACAGAAGAATTAGCATTTTAAGTATTAGGTGTTTATGTGGTGTCTTGGTTTAGGAAAAGCAAACAGTAACTATTAGGAGACATTAATGTGATTCTGTTTTGAAGCAATTACATGAAAAAACAGGTTTCCACTAATCTACTGAAGCAATTAAAATTAAAAAACAGAGTTCACCCTAGCTAATACTTAATCTTACATACTATCATACATATGTATCTATTCAGAGAGTTTTGATGGTTTGGGATGATATTTGTTATCCCTTGAGGAGTGCCTAAAATGCTTATTATCCAAGCAAATTTATATAGGAATCAATAAGTTTATAAATAAACTGAAATATTCAATCATAGTTCCTGACAATATTTTTCATTGGGCTTAACTTTGATTCAATAAGAATAGATCTTTTTTTAATTCCAGAATCAAGTATTTTTAGTATTTTCCTAGACTTGTTACATTATAAGAAACACCTCAAAGATAAATGATATTTTTCCAGGAAATGAAAAATCACAATGTTCTCTATATACAGTGTCTTACTTTCCATTTGTAAAAAGTATCAAAGAATTGGTCACAAATTTTTAGATTATGGTAATAATAATGGAATGGTTTCATTATTCACAAAGTAGTCCAAAAGTCTCTCAAAAGGAAGATAGAAAGGGAGTAAATAGGTGAGGTAATTTCTGAAAGTATGTTTCATGCTTTAAAATCTAAAAGAACTTAAATGTGTTATTAACATTGATTTTCTTGAGTTAAATGGCTCATTGCCAATAATCTGTATGCTTAGATATTCTTAAATTTACCTTACAATTTAAGGTACCTAAATTAGAGACTTAGG
The DNA here is from genome assembly GCA_013399835.1 of Leptocoma aspasia. Lineage (NCBI taxonomy): Eukaryota > Metazoa > Chordata > Aves > Passeriformes > Nectariniidae > Leptocoma > Leptocoma aspasia. The sequence continues at coordinate 541,448 of VXAX01007457.1, read as the reverse complement.
TCAACTTTCCTTAATAGTTCATGGAGGAAGTGACATCTCCAAAAAGTAATTCAGATTTTGGGTGGAGTGAGTTATTTCCTAGAGATGCCTATTACTCTCCATTAACTGTAAAGGAAATTTTTTTTATCTTAAAGGGCCTCAGGTTAAGAAAATGGATATGCCCCACAGTGTGAGCATTCATGGTAAACATACCAGCAGTACTCTCCTGTGGAGAGCTGGGGTGTGCTCACCATTAGTCTGTGTTTCTGTAAATGAAAGTGTGGCCTGACAAAAAAATATTATAGCAAAAAAAGGTAACACTTTGCACATCAAATATTTTGGTAATATTTTTTTCCTGTAGTTTCCAGTATTCCTGTAATACTGAAAATAGCTTTTACTCCACTATCACAAGTTTGCCTAATTTCATAGGCCAGAGAAATTATTGGGAAGAGCCTAATGTCTTAGTGCTTTTGGTGCGTATTAGTAGTCCCTAATTTTGCTGTTCATAACTCCACATTTAAAACAAAGGTCCTAAATTGTTAGCTGGTATTCCCTGGCACACATGAGAAATCATAATCTGGGATAAAATTGATAATGTTGGTCCTTTGCTTTCCCATAAGTGAGAAGTTTGTTAGAGGTAGGGATTTCTAACCAGAGAACCATTACATTCAAGAAATTTTTTGTCATGAGGATAACCTTTTGGAATCTGCTGATGACAGTTTTAAATTAAAATATCCCTTAGGTGATTTCAGATTACTCTCAGCTATTCCAGAACTGAATCAGAATGGGATTTAAGTAAATTAATGATAATCCCTCCCAAATATATGCCAAGTGAAGCTCTGCTGGATCAAAAGATTTAGCCCACTATTCCTATCCCTCTTAGTTTATTAAACAGCATTTTGTTGGTTTGTGTGTGGAATATTTTTGAGAAGATGAGTTCACAGAATTAATGCTCCTCAAGGAGAGCCTTAAATTCTGCAGATCATGTTGGTGCTATTAGAAAAGTATTAGTGAAAACACTAAACATGGTTTTTGAAGCCTCGTTTCTCTGTATCTCAGAGCTGAGGGAAAATTTTAATATTTGTAAAACAATTTCAAAATGAAATTGTTCTTCCAACCATTACCTATGATTAATAGTTAATACTGCAATTCTGCAACAGCCTCTAAACTGAGGTTTAATTCGTGCTACAGTTACACAAGGTACATTATTTTTTAAAATTTTAAGTACAATAATGCATTAGTTTTATTTCTAAACAGCAATTTCACAAGAACCAGCTAAAGGAAAAATGGTGCTTGAATTCTTGTTTTCAGAGAGACCTTCAAAAATACTAGTGATTTTTTGGATACTTTTTTTTTTAATCTCATATTTGAGTACCAGATTGGAGACAAATTAATGTAGTGTTGATGTGCCTGCACCCTGATAATCAAGACTTAATTTATCCTTACAGCTGCTCCATGCTTGATGGTAATTTTCCTTCCTTCTTGTTTAGGGAACAGATTCAATGGTGGAGGGGTGTTCTTTTTGTGTTGTGTTTTTATCTCATCTGCTCATCAAGAGAGATGGCTCTGCATTATGTAAATCATGGATTCCCCAAGCAGAACAGGCACATCTGTGTTGCCAGTGCCGGTGTTCTCTATCACTTCCCACTTAACTTGAGTGTGGAGGGATCAGCAAGGACTTATTTGCAAGTGAATTTACTTTTTTAGTCTTAATCCATAATTGCCTTCTATACACAGTGATCATGGCCAATAATCTTTTTGGAACATACTCCTGGGGTGATTAGGTTCCAGCAGATTTCCCAGGATGATGAGTCAGTACTTTCTTGCAATATAAACTATAAATGCTTTGCAGCAACCTGCAGCACTTTGTGTTTCCATGTCTATTGAGAAGTTTATTGGTTGTACTGGATGTGAGTTTGATTCTGTGATGAAACAGAATGTTGTTTAACAACAGACATTGTTGAATCAGCACAAGAGGAAGACAAGCATGACGAAGGCTATCTGTGACAGAAATCTCATTTTGGATGTTCTCAGACCATATCTTTATCAATTTTTCACAAAATGGCCTAAATTCACTTATATAATGGTCCTTTAACAGGCAACAGATGTGTTCAGGATTCTTCACACTCATAATTCTATTAAAGTGTCATTTCTGACAGCAGTTATTTCTGCAAGAGGAATGGGAAAGATTCAGGCAGATCATTTTGATATAATATTTTTGACAAGTCCTGCAGCTCCATCTAACTTTGAACATCTTCGAAGTTCACTTTAACCTAGAGCAGCTTACCTGCCTTCATCCTTAAGTGTCACACCTGTAGAGCAAAGGCTGTCTTTCAGAGCCTTCGTATCAAAATATCTTCCTCACTTGGAAGGTCTGTTCAAGTGGTGCTCAAGGTTGCCTGTGTCAGTAGCTGTCAGACTGAATCACAGAGTGGTTTGGATTGGAAAGAACCTTTAAAGATCTCCTAGTTCTACTTCCCTACCATGGATAAGGACGTCTCCCACTAGATCAGGTTGCTCAAAGCCCCCTTCAGCTTCTCACTGAAAGGAGAGAAACAGTCAGAATACTTACCAGACAAAATTAAAGTCTTAAAGTAGTATATCCAGCAGAGCTGGAGATACTTTGTTGGTTTGCTGAGAAGTGTGTCTGTTCTGGACATGTGGGTCTTTAGCCATAGCTCCATAAGAGCTGCACGAGCCGTGGTTGGGGTAAATGCTAAGCGGGGTTGCTGCCGTTGCTGTGATTTGCATGAACAACCTAGGGACACACCGCCAGGTTATTAAAGGTGTGCTGATACCACTGCTGAGGTTCAAGTGTGAAGACACAAGCATATTACCACTCAAGGAGAAGGAGAGGCTGTTTAGGGTAATGGAGGCTCTGTCAGGTGTTCCCACATACGGTGTTCACTCCCACTCTCATTCCCATCCCTTTAGGATTCTCCCAGGCAGGCCATGGGCTGTGCTGGCACTTGGCCTCAAACAGAACTTGGGTCTGGGAGCAGAACACTTTGTGTGCTTCTGAACTGAGCCATGCACCTGCAGATAGGTTTCGGATACAAAACCTTGGTCTTGAGTGACAGGGCATCTGCAGCATGAATTTATAGGTGGTCTGCATATCTCAAAATACTCTATTAAGTAACAACTTATTTATATTAGACCACATAGCACTCTCGTTAATAAAAGTAAATAGTGATGGTTAATAAGAGCAGTGCTGTGTGTGAGGATGATTCCTTGCTGCTATAAAGAAATCTCTCTAGCATACAGTTCTTTTGCCAGAAATGAAAATAACACATTTAGCACTCCTGTTGAAAAGAAATGCTTGTAACTATGTCATGCTGTGGTAAAACAAATCTCTGAGTTTCATTCTTATATGTGTAGTGAAGTAATTGTAGTTTTAGTACATAATTTTCTGCTAAAAACATCTAGGTTTATAAATAACTGGAGATGTTAAAAGGACTTCATTCATAAAGAGAGGGTATTTATTTTAAATGCAGTTGCTCAAATTTCTCCATACCAATGGCTGGTTTTAAAAGAGGTTCACTTCCCCAAAAGCAATACTCAAAAGCCTTAACTGTGTGGCAAATCCAGAAGCCATATAAGGATTTTACTTACTAAGAAGCTTTGTACTGAAATGTTCCTTACCTAAACATTTTGGGTTCTCTAATTGCCATCCAAACATAAAGCTCGGCATAGAGTGTTAGATGAGTTTTTCCCATCAAAGAATAGGCAATGAGCTTTTTATGAGAACATTACCATTCTGTGAAATATGCACCATCTATTCCAATAGTACTGGAGCTTACCAGAGAAATGCTCCAAGCAAAATCTGTAGAAATATGTCCTTTTTTATACATTTTCTGACCTGTAATACACCTTTTTAAAAGTTGTTTGAGTTTGTTTTTTGTTGTTTTTTTTTACAGTTTAAAAAGGTAATTTTTATTTGGACACTTCATGGCTAGGTTTTTAACCCTCCTGAAACATTCCAATTAAAATCATTAAGCAATACTCTCCTAAATCTGTTTAAAAATCTGAGCTGTGGTTATTTGGCTGCACAGTGAGAGATCACTGATTTGTCATGGATTCTCTCTTGTAAGGAACTTTTGTTTGCAAAACATCTTATACCTCCCTTTCTAACTATGTTACTTAAGAACAAAATTTGACCTAGACTGATAATTAACTGCCTACTTTGAGCTATTCATCTGGAATTTGCAGACAAGGGATAGCTTCACTGTATGGCTATATTATATATTCAGTTATATGTACAAAACCTTTCCATATACTATTTGTATTTAGTTTTTTCAATGGTAATACTGTATCTGAATATAAAATGCAAAAAAAGAAAATTCTATATTGGGCTATTCCACTTCATGCTGTAAGGGCAAAATAACAGAAAGGCACAATCCATTTCTTACAGCATCTGGAGTACACAGTTCACTGAAAAAGAAACATACTTTCTTTTTTTTTCCGAACTGAATAGAAGTAATAATAAAATCCAGTACTATATAAACCAATGTTTATTTTGTTTGTCCAGCGTAAACATATTATTCAGAAAATCTAATTATAGAAGCTTCTGAACAGGATAGTAACTAATATATTTACACTTAAGCATTAAAATGGTTTAGTTGCCCAAATTGAAAAAGAGTTTATAAGGCTGAAACTGGGAAATGTTAGTATCCATTCTCCAGAAAAATCATGTTACCTAAAAATATTTTACATGTGATATCCAAACTACCTTGGCTTTAGATCCTGAGTGAAGCAAGACAAAACAAGCCAGTGGTTGCTATGAGCAATGTGTATGCATATGACAAGCATATTTTATGGTAGGCCTGCATTCCTGGTACCTGGATTCATACCTGGCTAGGCTTTAAAAGCATGATGGAATGAAACTGGATGTCCTCCCAGACAATTTAGTTTCTTCTGGAAAGCACACAGAAAAAGCAGGACCTTCACTGCTTTTCAGTTAGTTCTCTAACCTGGACTTTTCGGGCCACAGTTTTATGACATCTCACAACGGGCACCTTCTCCACATTCAGGATGAGGCCATCAGTGACCAGGACTGTGGAGCACATTGTGGTCCCATCTTTTTAGATGAAAGTTACAGCCCTTGAGGTCCAGTGTGAGAAACTGGTTTGCCTAGACTCATAGATGATGGTTTCAGAATCATAGCAAGACACTTGCGGCACTCTGTCACCAAATGGAGCAGCTCATCCTTGCCTTCAGCTGTAGGTCTCCACTGTACATGGCAAATCAAGTTATTTTTGTGATCCATGTGAAAGATAACCTTTAAAAAGACTCCAGTGTCCATCCATGTAGGGACAAATTGTCTAGTACCAGCAGAAAGAGTAGGTTACCAGGATGTGGTGAGGGAAGGATGATCCTCCAACAGTTCTCACTTACGTCAGCTAAAACAAATTGTAAAGCTGCTCTCTGATTTGTCACACTGCCAGTTAAACCTGGACTAGGTTAAACTACTCTTCAATGGGAGTGTAAGGTAGGTACACACACAATAAAGCTAGAACCTCTTTGCTGCTATCCAAGATGCTGCTTCAGAACCTTTTTAAACCAGGGACTGAAATGGTCAGTCTTCTTCTCAAGATAGAACTTTTGAAGGTATTTCTGTTTAACCTTGTCATATATTATCATTCTGTCTGGTAACTGCTTTCTCATTCTGTTAAATGTGTATGTGCCTCTTGCAGTATTCTTTCATGAGCACATGAATTATTCCCTTCCATCTGCAATGATGAGAAAGCACAAGTATTGCAAAACTATGAAATCCAAAGTCTGCACGTGCTTTAGTAATTCTGTATCAATGTGTATGACAGAAGACACATCAAGTGCTTCTGAATGATGTAGTAGTCTATGTCCTATATTTGACTATAAGCAAAGAAAATTAGAACTGCTCTACATAGATCACTTACGTCATATTATTTCAGAAGGTATACGTAGTATAAGTAGAATAGATTCTGTTCTGTAGGTGAAACTGAACCTCAAATATGAACTTCTGATTCAGTCATGAACACTGGTGCTTATGCTTATTCAGTACACTACTGAAGTCATAGAGAAACTTGTATTATTGCATCTCTAATAAGTTTGTGAGCCTCTAGAAGGATTAGTTTATGTTCTTAGGAAATACATAAAACCAAGAAAAAGTGACGTGTAAGTTACACACATGAACCCAAGAAAAAGAAGGTACAGCAATTTAGTAATGATTAAAAATGTGACAGAAAATGAAACTCCTGAAAATATTAAAATGTTTTTATAGTTTTTTTAAATGTTAATACTTTTCTTTTAAATAGTTGAAACAACTGAGTTATTTGCCAAAAGGATACTTTTTTTTCTGAGAATTAATGAATGCCTAGAAGGAATTGACAGTTGTAATTTACAATGCAGAGCTTGTAAGGAACTGCCAGAAAATCTGGGGCGAAGGATGATGTTGCTTATTTGAAACGAGCGGAACACAGACAATTAAAGATTGATTTCTTTTGTTGATAATTTCTGGCGCAAATATTGAAAATATTAAATAATTTGTGTTTGCAACATATGTAATTGCCCCATTTATAAAATTTTAATATATTTGCTTTTGAACTCCTGACCTGTTTGCAGTATTACATATTTGCATTCCCTATGCAGAATTGCATTTTTCATAGTTCTTGATTTATGTTACAGTTTATATTGTACAGCCTATTTAGTTAAGTCATGTTAATGGCATATATAACATGTTTTCCAGGAAAATCTCTGTGGCTGTTGTAACAAAATAGATTATATGCTGGTATTATGCATGCATTACTCTAAAATTTAATGTTAGAAACTGATGCTGGGGCTAAATAGGAAAATATATTTAATTATTTAACTGCTGCCTGGAATCACAATGTATGTTAAACATTTCAAATGTTCATGTGCTATAACTATGAAGACAAAGAATGATTAAAGTTAAACTTGACATTCTGCTATAAAGGCATGCCTTCATGCTAAATCAGTTTTCACACTTGGTTCATAGGACAAACTTGATCCCATATATTATCCTGGAATAAAAGTATTAAAAATAACAAAAATACATTTACAATTTTTGCAGAAACTACACAGCTAAAGGGAGAAGAGCTGTGTGTTTTTCTTCCTTGTATTTGCTATTTTCAGAATTTTAAATACAGTAGTATAAAGTGTTCCTACAGCGTGTTACTGCTAGTGACTAATCCAACAAAGAAATCCACATTTTGATACGGAAGTGTAGGTATAAGGAGACTTTCTTTGCTTACAAGATAATCTCATTTTGCCTAGAAAAAATCAAGAAATTATAATAGAAGATTCTAATAAGGTAAATTACCCTTCAGAGAAAAAGAAAAAAGGCATTTTATGAAGGCTTTGGATAGTTTTTCTGTTTGACTAAAATAAGATATTGTGTGTGTCAATACATTTGGGCCCGTTTATAAAAATTCCAGTGCTTGAATATAGACAAGGATCATTTGATACAATTACTTGAGCAGATTTTTATTGTTGCCAGTATTTAGCTTTAGAAAATGCATGTTTCAGCCAGAACACAAGATTAAAAGAGATTATCTGTTGTTACTACTGCATTTCCTATCCTCTTTTTACCAGTCTTTTAAATAAAGAAAAGACAGCTTTGCTGCGTGTCAAGAATCAAATGGCAGCAGATTTGGAGAGACTTCTAAATGACCGTGAGGTAATCTTCCTCTTCTAGCATTACTACCATAAGTGCACTTTTTTGCTACTGGCCCTTAAACCATGGAGAAAAAAAAGGTTCACTTTGGTTCAATTTGTTTGGATTTTCTTGTCTGTGTTGTTTTCAGCAACACAGGTGACCTTGTCTGTTGGGTACTGGGGAGAGTCTCAGTTGTTAAATTCTCTCTGATGATTTATTGTCTTGGTTCTTTCTTTTCTTTTGCCTTGAACAGTGTTTGGCGACTGTAAGCATTTAGCAAGAATCTAGATAAAGACAGTGAAATTGATACACATGTAATCTGCAAGGTCTGCATGTGCCACAGTATGCCTCAGGATCTCTCTGTGCTCCCCAATCCTTGCAGCCAAACATTGGCCCAAAGCACTGTTCAATTCATTTCTCATACACTCTTTTGAATCCCTTTTCAACTCCAAAATAGGGATTAGGGAGAGGAAACAAAATGATAGTTACACAAGTTTCCGAGAAGAGTCGGGGTACTTTTTTGTGTACTTACCTGAGTTTCATCCAAGCAAGAATCAGGGCACTGCTGGACTGGATTACACTCTCAGATCTAAAAGTATGCAAAATTGTGCCAGTTAGGGAACCCTAAAGGCTCTTGTCAAGATTTTTACCTGAACAACCTTAAGAGACTAATATCTCATGGTATAGGAGAGAAAATTTGCAGATTAAATGTCTGAAACAAAGGATGAAAATAAATGAAGTTTACTGCAGGAATCTGAGAATGTGAATAATATCACAAAATTTTCTGAAGCTAAAGAGTACTGAAGATATAGATCCAAAAGCTGACCTAAGCAGCTATTAAATCTTCTCCCAGAGCTGCTGAATGATTTGGCAAGGATTTGCAGAGAAAATACAACATTAACAAATCAGGAATTATGGATATGAGGAAAACCAGTGCAAATTATAGATACAGAGTGATGGGACCTAGCTACCCACTTACCTGTTCAGAAAGTGGTCATAGAGGTGTATCAACAGCTCTCTGACAATATCTTTCTTTTCTCTTACCAGTAAGAGAAAAGATGGAGAGATTCCTTTCAAGGAAGCTGCAACTCCCCTAAATTATTCTGTCAGAGATTGGATTATCACTCATTTTAAAACATTATTTTCATGGAAAACTGACTATCCACCTCGTGAAGTCTCATTCCACCTCCAAAATTGTTTTCCCTCATCTCCTTTTCATGCTATTCATCACATTGCCTTCTTAGATCAGTAAACCAAAATCCATGTCATTAATTGGTCCAAACTAGTTTGTCTCTCCTTAATTGGTCCAAACTAGTTTGTCTCTCCCAAGAACTTAAAAAACTCCTTTTTGTTAGAATCAAAACAAAACAGTTTCATTGGCAGCTGAGTCCAAGTGAGCCTCAACTTAAATGAAAACTACTAATTCTGTTTGCTGAGTTCCAAACCAAACTGATTCATGATTTAAACATTTCTACATAGTTTATAAACCTTACCATTATATTCATGCTTTATCATATCCTTATATTAATGATATGAAAAATACTCTGAGGAAACATGATGTAATTGTATAAACATGTAGTGTTTTTTCCAATATGATAGGCCCTTGGCCTAATTTCAAATTAATTTCTTTTAAAATTTCCTGTTCCTACTCTTTCTTTCCCAGCCAGGGGTGCTGCCAACTAGTTATGCTCGCAAAGCAGTCACACCTTGGATGCCTAGTTTTAGTACTGTCATATCAATGAGCATGCATTGCAGCTGATTAAAAGCAGTAGAAAGTGATAAAAGAAAAATTTTGCCATGTTTTCTAAGAAAACTATAACATTTCTAACTTAAAGCTATGCAACATTACTTACATCCAAACTGCATTAGTCCCTGTAAGTACCCTCCTAAACTATTCCTGATATGCAGCAGTTTGCTTCTTTGTGTCATTTCACCATTTCAAATTTTGAACTGTGTCAAACAGTCAAGGAAGGCTGGTGGAGGAAGGCTTGATTGAAAAAAAAAAAGTAAATACTTCAGTCTGAAACAGACTTCTTCAATGTTCCTCGTGCCCTGAATGTTAAGAAACTGAGCAAATATTTCCAAAATTAGTACTGTTTTCTCAAATTTCTTTTTACATCTCTTAAAAATAGGACATATTAGTCGTACTGGTTTTGTCAAACAGTGATAATGTTTTTTAAAGATACCTCTGCAGAAAAGGATAAAAATACTGAAAAACTAACATTAGAAGTTGCATGTTTGAGGGAAGAAAACTATGAAATGCCAGTACAACACAAAAAAAATCTGCTAATCAAAATGTAAGCTAAAATTGTTTCAGGAAAATGTTTGAAAAGAACAGGTAGCTTTTGTGTTTGTGTGTAAGTTTAACTTTTGTCAATTCTGTTTATTCCTAATGCAGCCTTTTATTTTTTACTTCTAATGCAAACTTCTTCCAGTAGTTTTACACTTTCTGAATTTCTCTAAAAGGCAATTATCTCATGTATTGAAATCTTTGTACAGGATAGTGAGTTAGTCTTTGATTATACTTCTTTGCCATCTTAATAAAAGATTTAAATTTGCAGTAAGGTCACAATTTTCCAGTAATTATCCCTGCTGACAGAGATAAAGAATACAAATTTTCTCACTTCAGGTTACTAAAGAGTTAACTGCATTTAAACGATTTTAAATATAACTGACAGGCAACCTGTAAATACAGATTCATACACTTTGAAAAAAAAAAGATGAATTATGGGTTTGTGTGTTTGGTACGTGCTGTCATGTAACAGGGTTACTATCAGCCTTGTTCCATCATTGCACATACTAAACTGTCATGTCTTGTTAGGAATTACCTTGTTGCTCTCATGTTTGAAGGAGAAACATCAGAATTCTTGAATAGATAAACCAAAGATATTCACAGTTAAGATAAAATTAGGTATGTTAAAAGTAAGTGCTAAAAGTACAAGTAAAATGCCAAAACAATGTTAATGCTGTCTTCCAGCAACATGTTTCAATAGGTGTACAGTTTTGACTTAAGGTGTTCCAGCCTGTGTGGTCTCAGACTGTATTAACTCTTTTTAAAGGAATGTTAGAGTTTGAGAGGTTGGAAAGTTTTTTATTTTTATCTCTTCATGATATCAGCTACATTCATAATGCTGCTTTGGAGACAATTATAGCATGTTATACACTTTTTAAATAAAGAACTTACATTCATGATTAATCTTCTCTTTTCACAGATTTTAATTTTAGAAGAAGAAAGTTGAAAGTTATACTTTGAATCTTGGAAGAATTTCTGTAGGATTCTTACATGAGCTCTTTTATTACAGGAAAAAATTACACTAAATGTTAATGTCATAAAATAGTTCATTATTTCAAATTGTGTAGACATCTAATTTGATGGTGAATCTTGTATTTTGCTGTGGGACATCAAAGTGAAAACTAGTAATTTGATAATGTAAAGCCATAAAAGCTTCTGTCCACCCATGAAGGAAAAAAATGAAGGTTGGGGTTTTATTCAGACTGTATTCTTGGCCCAAATTCTGAATTGTTTCTTGGCCTGCCGCTTCCTTTTTTGTCCGAATTAATTAGTAAATGAATGTAGAAAACATTTTAGTCTAGTTTTTCATTTAGATCACTGAGAATCAGCTGGTAAGATAAAATTTCTTGAGTTCTTCATGTGGCTAAATGCAAACTTTCCTATTAGAGGGAATTCAATGGCATTATCGTGGATGATCAGTATCTAGAATGATGCTGAGATCATGTTGGAGGTTCGCAGTAAACTCTTCTCAGTGCCCCTTGTCTTTTCTGAGCTCTCAGAAGGGTCTGGGGTGCATGGTATTCTGATGCCATTTGTACACCCCTTAGTGCAAGACAGCAAGTTAATGCAGCCAGATTTTTCAATTGATTTTAGAATAAGATATTTTATATGTTTTGTCAAGATATTATTATTATTTAATTGTTTTTCTAGATCCATCAGAAAAGCATTAAACATTGTTTGGAGGAACAATGGGGTCTCCCATTAATAATCTTCCAGTAAATAGTGTGGGTTTTTTTTAAAAAGGGATATTGCAGATCTCCAGATTAATGTTTTTTGGCATTATTATTTGTAGTTTTCGTTCTCATTTTGTTCAGCTGAACTTTACACTGTTGACACTCCTAATTTGAATAACCAAACCACACCAACACCAACTTGTGGTTTTCATTCTTCCCACTAACTAATTAACTGCACGACCTGGCCCCATCTTTGAAACTTATTTCCCATGTGTCTTTGTATAGTCAGGGAAGAAGGAGTAAGAAAGATGTTTCTTCAAAGAATAAATCCAGATGAAATTACACATCATGCCTGAGTTGACCCAATAGCTGTAACACTACCTCACCCCTTTTCTCCTGATTCTCCTCCTGCCTCCTCCTTTTGCACCAGCTCTGACACACTTCTAATGTTGCAGTAGGACCATTCAAATCACTAAACAAAAACCTAACCTGGCCAAAAAAAAAAAAAAACCTACAAAAGTGTATTGCTGTCTGTTAAGTTAGCAATTTGAACGATCTTTGGAAAGAATCCAGCAAAGAAAAAAAAACAAGTAAAAATATTTATATGTCAATATTGCTTACCTGTGGTAAAGAGGGCATTTTGTGTCCAAAAGTGTATAGAACACCATTCTGTGCCATCCTTTATCTGCATCCAAATGTTATCCTTTTGTGCATATAACGGGCATCTATAACTTAAAGGCACTGAAAATGCAGTTCTCTGTTAAGTGCTGAAGTTAAGTGGGATGAATCCACTAAATCTTGTTGGTGAAGCTCTTGATACATGATTCCTTTTATCTAGTTTGTTGGTTTGTTTTTTTTTCCTTTCCAACAGTCGGCCTTTGACTAAAATAAATCTCTACCATGAGCTCTGTGATCCTGGCAATTCCTTTGCCTTTCATGCTTGATGCAGTTGTTAGTACTTTGTAACATCAGAAGTGCAATTCTAGACTTTATCCATTGGCTTTCAAACTTCAGATGAAAACTTGGAAGGGCAGCCTTTCAGCACTCAGATGTTTGGCAAGAAGTTTTAGTAATAATTTCCTGAGGTTACATTTAAGAGGTTATAAATTTGCTATGCTTTGATGTATAGCATTGTACTATTTCTTCAGAAATTTAAGATGCAGATGTGTCATAATAAAGAAAACTAATAATGTGCACAATTAGATTTTCCAATTCAAACAGAGTGTAGAAACTGAGTTCTAAAATCTTGAAAATTAACTAGCTGGGGTTCATATTTTTAATGTGAAGTTCATAATCCACTGGGTTTTGGGAAGAAAAAAAAAAGGGCAGAGCAAGTAGAATAAATGGAGTTATTTTTATGTTTCAAATAGAAATACTGTAGGAGACCTTAAAACAAAAAATGAGACAGTGGTGTAAGAGACACCAATAGAAGACTTTAATAGGTGTTCCTTCAAGTCTTAAGATCAATTTCTGTTTGTATGAATATGAAGGACTTCATTTACACTATTTTTTTAACTGCTTGAAATCACCAGTATGTGATGCAGTCTGCCAATACAGTAATTTTTAACCTAAAAAAGTAAAACTAATACTATGAAATCATTGTCATAAGAAATAGAAGGGTAACATTTATGACATAAATACTGCAAATTCAGGCTCTTTACAATAGCCATTAATTTCCTGCAATGCAATTGTTTATGCAGACATGATTCATTATCAGCCCATGAGTATTATACACCAGGTAAGAAGATATGACAGCCTGCTGATATTTTGTCTTCTTTACACATCTGTGCACTCACCGTACATTAGCAGCTGTGCATACAAGTGATAGAATGTAAACTTGCTGAACTAGTCACCTGCCTTATTGACACATTCATGTGTTACTGTGCCAAAGCTCTTCAAGTGAAGTTAGCAACCAGAAACCAGGCTCTGGCTGTCTGCTAGGGGACAAAGTAGAAAACATGTAGTAGTAGTTTAAATAAACCTGGTTGATATCAATCAGTTAAATGGCTACAGACACATGGAGTTTGATTGCTATTTGTTTACTTAAATCCATTTAGCTTATGTCAGTAAATTGTTGTGTCACTCAAATTGAGTGTTAAATCTGTCTAAATATGTGTACCTGAATTGGTAGGAATCTTCAGCTAGATCGGGTTAAAATTTATTTTGGTTAACCATTGCAAGCTCTTATTCTATTTAAAACATATTAAAGAATAAAAAATTCTTAGTGAGCTGTTCTTGCTGAAAATAATCTGCCAGGTTAATATTAAAATGCTAATTGCCTGAGTGCCTATTATGTTGAACTTACTTTCCAATTGGCAGGTGAGGAGCATTCCACGTGTGATGTGTAACTCACCATTTATGAGTAAACCTAATGCTTTTCCTTTAAAACCATGTTACTCTTTCCCCTTCCCAGGTTTTCACAGTTTCTTATCTATATGTCAAAATAATCCTATTTATTAACTGAATATTTCTGTGGCCTTCACCACTGTAGCTGAACACCTGTCTCACAAATATTATACCCACAAGTTAAGCAGAAAACTATTACTATCCCTGTTTTGCAGAAGCAGTAATCGAAATAAAAGAAATGATGATTTGTCCAAAACTCCCCTGTTTGTGGAAGAGGTTAAGAGTTCATGTATCCTAATGCAGAATCTTACTCATAGCCATTTTTTGTTTATTACATGTTTCAGTTCAAAAGCCTGAAAAGAAAATCTCTTTAGTGTTTATTTTTCCTAACTAGATACAAATTAACTCTTTTCTCTAAGTCATCTTCTTGTATAGGAACTGATTGCATTTCGGAAGCAGTTTCACAAACAATTACATTTTCACTTTGTATCATTCTGAGAATTTACATCACTTTTCAATCAATGTCTCCTGAAAAAGGCCACTTTCCAATGTCCTGCCAGTCTCTTAAAGATTAAACCTTAAAAACCTAAAATGTAAATTTAAAAAAGTTTTTATTTAATCTGTAGAATGGATATTTTGTATTTTTATATAATATTTTCTGGGGAAAAAAAAAAAGATAAATTTCACAACAGGCTGGAGGTTTTATGTGAGTGAGATTAAAGGTCTACCTTACTTTGTCCTAGCAAACAGAGGATGTGGTGGGATGCAAGGAAAGGAGATAAGCATAAGGCAATATTGTGTAGTAATAAGCATAAAGAAAAAGGATACGTGAGAAAGATGAAGTTAAGAACAAAAAATAGTTATTTCATTATCTTTAAAATGTAAAAATGTGACTTATTTTTTAGTTTTTGATAAATGGTTACCAAATACATTTTCCAAATGTGTTTAAGATGGGACAGTGTCCACGTGATCAAGAGGAAAAACAGTTACTAATTAGTCATGTTAGGATATGCATAGTTTGTGAAGGGCTCTAAGAGTTTTTTCAGAGCATCTATAAATTATCAGGCTAAGGTTTCCAAGGATTTAGATAAATGCTTATGAATGTTAGATTTGAAACATGGCCATATGAATTTCAGAATTCCATGACATTGTCCCAAAATTTTAATGTTCACAGTGTTTGAGAATCTAGTAGTCTCTGTGCTTCCATTTGTCTTATGTCAGTATCCTGCACAAAATCCTGGTAATAGTTATCTCAGTAGTTATCCTGGTTTCTTGGCCACAAGAGTGAAAGAAAAGTCAGATGTTTTTATTCTTTTTTTCCTCTTTTGTGGAAATGCAAGGTGTCCTGGAGGATCTCTGCTTTACTTTACTTTGACCATTCCACTCTATATTATGAGGTTTGTCCTTCTTACTTTCATACTGCCTTTCGGGACTGCCCCTCACTGCTAAATTCTCTGTGACAAGATTTTAATTCCATCTCAGCAATGACCTTGAGAATTCCAGATGAGTTTTCAGCATTTCATTATTAGTCATACTTTAAAGTCTGGCTAATACTATTCTTAGCTGTAATTAAGTTATGCTGAAGAAGATTGACTAGGAATAACCTAGGACAGAAAGCCAGTATGTTGGATTTAGGAACCTGGAGAGTAGCAACAGCTGCCATCTGCAAAAAAACAGAGGTGGAGAGAAGTTCAGACACTCATAAAAAGCTTTGGAGTCGTAAGGGGGAGGGCAGTACGTGTTTAATCAGGGATGGAAGCTTAGTGGATAAAAGGAGAAAACTGCTTTGTTGGGGAGAGGGGAAGGAAGGGGTATCTGCAGGGGTTGGGAAGACACGAATGAAAATATGTGATTGGTAACAGGTGCCTTCAAACAATCTCGATCTCTGCCTCTTCCCCCTCTTTTCTGTGTAAAAAGATTGTACACGATAATGTCAAAATTATTTGTGTTTCTAAAGTGAACGACTTCCTGCTCATCTATGTGCTGCAACTTGTTTTATATAAAAAAAATGCTGATGTACAATGCTTAGCTCTCTTTTTAAATGTTAAGCCACAGAGTAATTATCATTTTTCTTATGCTACGTTTATGTTCCAAGATTCTAGTTTCTATTAATGTTCTGCATGTTTTCTAAGTAGATTACAGGAACATTTCTGCATCACAAGTAAGCCCTGGAGCTATTCTCAGCTTTAAGCTTGGAGAAACAAAGTGACATTTACATAGCTAAACGAGTGTAGAGAAGCTTCTGGCTCATTTTTTACAAAGAAAAATATGCTCGTAAGCAGTAGTTCTCATCTTTTTGTTATCTATTTTGTTGCTGTCAAGCTTTAATAAAAATTGAATTCCAAATAGTACTGGGTTTAGGAAGAGGAAGGACTTAACAGCACTGATGCTTTTCTTTGAGCTGTATTATTCAGAATGTGTTACTATTTTTCATATATATTCTTGCAAGAATTATCTTTCTATTCACGGTATAGAGTAAGCATTTGTGTACTAAATAGGAGGTTTCTTAGGCAAAATGCAACATATATATGGATTATGGGATAGAATTGGCATGTGTATTTTAAATTATATGGTTTTGAGAGAGCTAGAATCAATTAAAGAGATAAACTTTTAAACAAGAAACTGTTAATTTTTGATTAATCTGAAATTGCTCAGGTATTCTCAACACATATCCCATGTTATAGTCTTTTTTTCCTGGATTGCCTGTGTATATTTCTGTCTCATTCTACTGCATATCCAGCTGTGTAAAAATTTTACTTTTGTTCCTTTCATGGTAGCATTTGACTATACCAAGTGGAAAGTGAATTTAATACTCTGTAAGAAATAGCAAAGACAGGGAAAATTAAACTAGAATATTACCATCTCAGAAAATACAGTTTCTGTATTTTCTTCTACATAATAATGTACGAAAATAAGGCTCTTTTAACACATTAGCATGTTAGCATCTGTTTCCTGTTAGGTGAACTTATTCAAGAAAGCATATTTTTTATTAAATATTGAGTAAATGAATGGCACAATGGCTCAGGTTAAAAAAAAAGTATTTGGAGAATTAGTCCTAGTTACAATTACAAATATATTTTTGATCTACAATACAAAAGTGAAAAAACCTTAAGAATTTGACATGCTAGTTCTGAATTATGAGACAAATTATTTACCGTTTTTGTTAAAAAGTTAGAAAGAGTAAACTGTTAAGAACAAATTTAAGATACAGCTGAAATAGGCAGAGATTTTTATGTATCTAAAAAGACAGAAGCTGTTCTCTGCAGTGACTGGGACATTTTATTGTTGCCACAGTTCTAATGTGTTCACCTTATAAAACTGGAAGTAGTTTGTAGAACCATATAGTCACAGATCTGTCAGTTCATTTTAAGGTTTTTATATGCACTGGGATATAAAGAACTAGTGAATTAAGTGTAGTGCAGAGAAGCTATCAACATCCTGCATATGGTCTGGCATCTTTCTACCACCCAGTTACCAGCTTCATTTGTTTGATCGGGACATTTCATACTGTCTTCCAGTTTCCAGCTTTACAGTGTGTATCCATGTGCCTTAGATGACCATATGTGCAGTTCTCATACTGGAATTCTTGCTGACTTCTTGTATTTCCATCGCAGCTGCAATTAGAATGCAACTATGTCAAATACACTCTGCCTTACTTGAAGGATTGAACAATGATTTGTGATGTTTTCTTGATTTCATAGGTGGTTGTTAAAATCTTTATTGAGCTCTGTTATGGATGTAGATTCTACTGATAGGCACAAGCTCAAGGAGTTCCACTGTTGAAGCTGAGTTTGCACCAGTTGTGCCACTGCTTCCTATCCCTCTGCAGTCTTAAACAAGGGAATGGACTGACTGACCATTTGCTTCATTTTGCTGTCATGTCAAAACGGAGCTTCTGCAATGTCTTTCTCCTGTTTCACAACTTGTCATCATTAATGTCCAGTGTTGTGAATTCGTGCTAATGGTGTTGGTCTTTCTTCCACTTCCAGCCAAAAAAGGAACTGGTAATTCATCCAGGCTATAGCCTATCTTCTGCAGTATGTCTCTAGCAGAAATAAAACCCCTGAAGACAGTTCTAAAATAGTTCTTTGTGTGAATTGTCAGCACTTCTGAAGAGGAGATATTGTAGGTACTACTTTTGCGTGAGAGTCTCATTCCTTGATAATGGCACATATGTCTCCTTTCTCTAGTGCACTCCAAAGTTTGAGTACCCTACTCAAACTTCAAAGTGCTGTATGCAAGTCATTGCATATGTTGAAAGGTGGAACCAGGTTCTGTTTCAGTCATCTAGTCTGTTGTTGTGCAGAAATATGTTTATGCCAAGAATCCATACAGTGAGCTTCATTTGTTTACCTCCATTTTAACTGGTGAATGTCACTCTATCGAGCAACACGAAACGCAGAGACAAACGCAGCTACACCCGAGAGAAGGTAAAGAAGAGAGAGACTTTATTTTGGTTTTCCCATTATATAGGGTTCTGGAAACGACCATCGATTGGAAGGTGAAGCTACCACCTCTCCAACGACACTGGTCAATGACAAAGTCTATCAAACCTTTCTCCTCCCAGGAGAAGGAATGAAAAACAAAAAGACAGTTAGAAAAACATGTGCATGTTTACAAAAAACAGCGTGAGAAACTCCATCACAAGAATGAAAACATCAGAAGGCTGAAAAGTGAGAGTGACAGGTGAACTCCAGTGCTGTCAAAGAGTACTGCCAGTGTAAAGATCACCTGAGAAGTCGCTTGTCAAGTGACAAAGTGGCAGAGATGGATCTTGCCTAATTTAAAAAATATATCGTGTAGGTATCTACACCTGAAAATCATCTAGGATTCATCAGAAAAAAGAAACAGGTACTAATATGGTGTGATTTACCATAATCTCATTTAAAATAAGCAAAATTACTATTACTGAAGATATCTAAAGATGCATGTGAAGAAATCCAACCAAGTATCCAGTCACATGTTCCAAAGCCAAATTCCAATCAGAGTTCTTACAAAGATCCCTCTCCACCTTAGTATTAGCAATTAAATTATACAACTTTATTTTTAATATACCTTTACTTTCACAAAAGTTACAGTGGGATCCAAGAGGGATCCAAGTAAGGAACTGCATAGGACTTCGTAGAGGGCAATATCCTTAGTATTTTCTCTACCATCACCTGATATGTCCATTAAGCTTGATCCTAGTGACACCTTGAGACAGACAACTGTGAAGACGGTTCCTTCTGAACCACCCTGCCCTGCCTTTTTCCAGATTAAGATCATTTTCCCTCAAGAAGGAGATATAGGAAATATAAAACTTTATTTTTTGCTCTGAATGCTCTCTTGAACATTTGTATATTGAACATGAACTTTTGATTCTTCAGAGACTGAAAAATCATTCCAGAATATGCTCTTTACAGAACACTACCAAAGGGGTATAACATTCTTAAATGCTGGTTTAAGTTTCTCAAATCAAGGTTCTTTAACAAATCTGTAGCTTCAATTTCTGAACTCTGTTCTTCCCTGTGCAGACTTGTTTGAAAACTACAATAGCTGAATAACTAAGAGGAAACATGCATGTGAAGACAGATTGCACTGACTTGCCATGAACATGTTTTTCATGCCAGTGTGGCTATCTTCTCACTTGTATGTTCCAATATATTTATTGTTTTTATTGTTAATGTTATTTTAGAAGTTAATGCAGCCATAATAGTCACCAGGCTGCTACATTCCAAGTTACTATTCCAAGCTTCCACATTGAGAAGAGTCCAGTTTCTGGACTAAAGTTGTGATGCACTGAAAGTCTTTTTGTGAAGTGTTTTTTGTTCAATCCCTTCCATGCATGGGGGACGTACAGTCAAACTCCAGACTGGATACATATTTTATTTTGAGTTATAGTTTAACCACATGGGGACCATATGGCAGTTTAAAGTGAAGAATACTAGCTTTCCAAAGGAGGTCCTGACCATAATGCTTTGCTGTCACAGTACAGGAGACTTAAGGATTGGGAGTGAGAATACACATCTAAAATCATCACGTTAGTGCTTGACTCACAAATTTTGAAAGACCTTAAGTTTTGATCAGCACCCCTGAGGGAGGAGACCTCTAGTTTTATCACTCTTTCATCTGATTTTTCTGATTTTGACAGTGAAATTGGTTTTCTGTACTATTCTTTTATGCTGTGTTCTTCTCTGGGAACACTTGTCAGTCATCAAAATTCAGTGGTTCTGCCAGAACCTGGTACATTTTTCTAGGGCAGAAATCTCTTGTTCAGCTTCCACAATACAAGTTCTCTGCTTCAACATGGAGTTATAATTTAAGGTGAAGTTTGCAATTGTAAATTCATAAATATATGCAATTGTAAATTGCATATAGAATTCCTAAATGGTATATGCAGAGCTAAAAGTAGAATGCCACTTGCCATGATAAAGGTTAAGTTAAAACTGGACATACTATTATCAGGGTTGCTTTTGCTTTAGAGGACACTTACCTGAGTACAGTAACCGTGAGCTTTAGTGCATGAGGAAAGAGGCAGATGGATCAGACACCCACTGGCTTCTTCTATGATTTTAATGATATGAAACATTACATTTACTGTTAGAATGAGCTATCTTGGGACCACATAGGTATATATCTCTTCCTACTGATGAGTTCCAGCTGTTTGATTTGAGCTACATAAAGCTTCTTTTCAAGATCATTGTTATGGAGATTATTTGAGGTGCAAGACTTCCCTGCCGTAAGAACCTAAGAATTGACATCTATGTGATTGATTGCAGTTAGCCAGTTACTTTTTCTTGAGACTGTTGTTTTCCATCTGTTTCCAGAGCATGATACATAGATATGTCTCATTATGTGCTTATATAAATTTACATAGTTATTATAACTATATATATATACACATATATAATGTTAAGTGGTATTGCAAGCTTTTTGAGTGCACACAGAGGATTCTTTCTTCTTCTGATTATAGTTACATGACAGAGACAGAAAGAAAAAAAAATTACACTGTTGACAATTCACTGGAAAAAAAAGAAATTACTATCTTGATACTAGATTAAAATGCTTAATGTAGGCATTTCTTTCACATACTTCATCAGTTACACGATAAAAGAGCACCTTTTTATGTCTCAATCATTTCCCACATGAGACAGTTCTTTTTAATTTTGCTTTGATGATGTAAGAAGTGGTTTTGTTATAATACCTAATATTCTATTAATTTTGAATTAGGAACACGTAAGCTGCTCTTTCGGTATGTGTATGTTTGAGCGTGTATCAAGGAAATCAAAACCAATCTTAATAGAGTTCCCCTTAACAGAGTTCCCAAATAGTATCTGTAACTCGAAATACATTTATATTTTATATGGCTGCATGCCTTATTTTTGCTTTTGCTTATCTGCTAGTTGCATTGCTAGTTGAAGGAATCAAATTTTATCCTTTGTATTCCAAAACTGATCTTCAGTCTCCATTTTTCTAGGTACTATTTCATTTATCCATAATAGACAGGTAAAATCTATTTTAAATAAACTACAGCTTATTTTTACTTTTACTTTAAGCTCAAACATCATTAGAAAGTCTGGATTTTCTGAAGTATGAGTAATATGAGTAGGTAATACCCTTTTTTACTTTACCTTTTAAAAATTACTTGCACTTCTTTGGTTTGGTTCTTCTAACACTATTTTAAAGCTTGATGATTTTCAGTTAGTTCCACACCACCAGTATTTAGCCTAATAAATTAGCAAGGTAGAATTTGGGAAATATGCCAAACCAGAAAACATTTTAATTAATGGACACTGTGGAAATGACTGCTGTCTGTCCTTTGTCTGTACCTAAATAGTTACAGAAATACTTCAGTTGGAAAAGACCTCTAAGATCATTGAGTCTAACCTTTATATCTCCTCCTCTGCTTGTATATTGGCACACAAAATTGCTTTTGCTATTTTTAAGTAAGGTTGTTGGACATAACTTACCAAACATAAATGGAAATGAGCAAGTCATTTTCTGATACTACTTACAAGGCAATACATGCTACCTTACTTCACCTCCTGCTACATCACTCCCAGTGTTCTCAGTCCATTCATTCTAATCACTTACTTTGAATTCCAACTCCTTTCTGGTTATGTATGCAGAATTTTCAAGTAATCTTTACTAAATATGAATTAATATCCATAAGTGGAATACAGGATGTTAGATTGTCCTGAAGTATGAATCTCTGTATGTTTTGGAAAACTTACCAAGTGGATAATCTGTGGTGTGAAAGCTTCTTCTGAAAACACAGTTCTTTTTAAGAAAATAATTTGATACTTCAAATCTATGTGCAAGGGGAATTGTGATTGCACACTGGCTATTCAGGATGAAAGTTGTTTTAGGTGAAGTAGAAGCCTGAGAAAAGTAAATGATAAGGAGAGTGAGGTGATAAATGGATTCAACTTATCACAACTAAATTTAGGTATCAAAATGAAGGTGTCTGTGGTGAGGTATCTTTCTGTGCTTTATAGTTAACAGCAGCCTAATCAGCAAGGCTAATGTTACAACACCAATAGTGTCTCATTTCTTAAATGGAGTCACTTTCCAAGCTACATTGTCCGTAATGGAAAATTAGATTCTTAGCTCATGGTTAGATACTTACGTTTAGATACAGCAATTTAGGTTTTCTAAGTTGGAGTGAAATCCCACTTAAAGTGTCACATAGCTCATTACTTTGATTTTTGGGACTTGTGCTGGTACACAGAGCAACATCCTTAACAAAATTCATCAGGTAGTTTTGGCAGACTTTCAAAATATTTAACATAGTCCTGATACTTGTTTGTATGGGTGACACTAATTGTACATAAGCACTGTTTTTGTGCAAGCCGCATAAGTTACTTTTTTGCTTGTGTCATCTTAACACACCTTTTTTTGCCAACTGCATTGTTTTCCATGTATCTGCACTGCCACGTCCCCACAGAATGTTGCATAAGCAGTGAGTGGGTGCTTGTGTTCCCGTAGTTTGTGACAGTGAGACCATAGATGTAAAGCCAGCCCAGGGAGGAGCTGGGTGAATCCTCTCAGAGGTATTGGTACTCATAATCCTCCCAAGAAGGATTTCTGTCTGGCTCTCCAAAGCCAAAGCCCTCAGACCTGGAAGCCTCAACGCAGTGACACACAGCTTGCAAAGCATGGCTTGTATGTCCAGGAGCCAGCGTGGCAAAGACCAAATACTTCCCCAGAGAAACTGGGAAATGCAGGGCTTTAGCAACACTGTTTTCTACAGTGCACAGCTCTGCCTGGACATAGAAACATGGACTTGACACAGTAAAAAGTAGAAGAATTTTAATCATCCATTTCTCTTCACATCTTCCTTCACTTAGCTTATCCTGAAACTAGTACGTGTCCTTCTCCACTAAAGATTCTTACCATCTCCTTTGAACCCTCCACCTATTTTCCCCTTCTTTCATAAGGTCTTGTTCCCACTGGAACAAGTTCACATATTTCTGCTAAGTACAATCTCCAGAGCTGCTTTTTCCTTGCTAGCTTTCTAGACCAACTTGCTGGATTTTAAGATTGGAAAATAATACTCATAGAATCAAGGTAGCATGCCAGCAGTAGCAGGTACTTATGACTGTTTGTTTGGAATGTAAAAGTGGAGGTAAGAACTAAGATTGTGTTCAGGAGCAGAGAAATCTGAAGAGATGGTTAAAATTACTGCAGTTCAAGACAGAGCTTTGTTTTCAGTTTTTCCTTTGTTGAAAACAGCAAATCTCCTGCAAATATGTTGGGGCAATTTCTTTTCCTTGTTTAGCAGTACACTTACCAGTAATTCTATTGGATTCAGTGTTTCTTGTGCTATTTATTTTGCCAAGTGTCTTAAGGTCTTTCTTACTAAATGAGGAGGGGGTTTAGAACAAATATTAAGACAGCCTTAGCTAAATCCTCATGATAAATTTGGCTGTGGTGTCAAAATATCTTCTTTGTTGTGGACTAATTTTTCATCCCCACTCCCTGTCATTCCTTCCTATAGCTTCACATTAGAGAATCCTCCTGTCACAAGGGAAGCTTGTGTGAGAGCTGACTCTCCAGAGCCTATTCCAAGTCTGGAAACAGACAGTGCTGTCAAGTACAGGAGAGATTCTGTTAAGTAGAGAAGACTTTAAACTGCCAAGTGGATCTTGACACAAGAGAATTTGACCCTACACATACAAGTTTCAACTCTGTTTCTGAAATAAATCTGTGTGACAGTTTTTGGGTTTTGCCTTGTTCAAACGTGCAACTATTTGGTCCACAGAATAACACAGTTTAAGTATAGGAACACCATTTGCTAATGTCAAAACATTGTTTATGTACAATTTAATCTCCTGTGATGGTGTATTTATTTGCTGTATACTTGCTTGAGTTATTTTCATCAAGAAATTCTGTCTATGTGTTGCTTTGGCAACATCTTTGCAGAGTTTACAGCTTTGAAAAACATGTTGGCATCAGCTATGCAGTCCTTTTAAACAGCTGCTCTGCAGTCATGCTGTTTCAACATGCCACCACACATGGCTGAATTATGCAAATAGTTAATATTAAATGACTGAGATGCAAGAACAATTTGTACACTCGATAAAGCTGGTCTGTGGAGTGTAACTTCCATTCATGTAACAGAGTTAGTGTTTGACAGTTTAAGGACTTCAGCATGTTTCTTTTGACTTTGCTTCTTGTATTAAAGGCAGCAGTGGACAGAAATAAGGTATTTTAAAAGGCTGAGGGTTTTTTTTAACTCATTCCTAATAATTCAATGAAAATAGAATGTGCATCAGCGTAATTTTCCAGCAGGTATTAAATAGGTAAGATTTAACAAATATTTGTCATCCACCTATAAACACAAATTACCCTTTTCTGGTTGGGAGATGAGACAGAATGTTAATTATATATAAGGCTAATACAGTAACAGTGTTGCTTATTGAAGACAACACCATTTGTAAAAAGCAAGCAAACAAAAACCTTAATATTTTAAAATATGTAAAATCATCATAAACTTTACATTGAAAGGCTTTTCTACTGATCTTGCTGTTCTAATTCTTCAATAATGAATGCTCTAAATAATACTACTAATAGTAATGATAACAATAATAATTAATGCTTTAAATTCTGTAACTTATTTTATAGTAATCATACTTATTACATGGGGTGGATGGGGAATGTTAGGAGGTAGGTGTGGTGAAAGATGACAAAAGAAGATGTCCAGTTAAAGCCAGAAAATGCTATTTTTTTTCCTTTCTCACTCTACTGTACATTTTGAGTAGTCATTTTTGTTCAGATTTAAGTATTAAGGAAAGATTACATTTTTAATTCAAGTTGTTTTCAAAGCAAATTCATAGGGTATCTGAAAAAAAGGCTGCATTTCTATATGTTCTCATTCCTTTTTCCACACTGGAACTTTCATTTTTCACAAAACTTCTTTTCCATTCTGATCCTCTTTTTACTGTACATCATCTAAAGGTTCTTCACTGATTTTTCTTCTCTAATCTGGATATAAAGAAATATTTCTAGTAATGTATATATAAAATTTCTGTGCAAGACCTAGTGCTCAAAAGTACAAGTTGTCATAGTCATTCAAATTAGATTTGTACACTCCCTCTGCCTGAAAAAATAAATGCAAAAGAATTCTTTTAAATGGAATGGAAGTCTAAGTTAAAAGAGATAATGTGCTTCTTACTACACAGTAAATGTTCTCTTTTACAGCCTTTAAGCAAGACAGAATTTGAGTTGTATAAATCCTCTGTGCCTATTTTATTTTCTTACTTTTCTAGGGGTTAAGTAGTAATCTTATTAATTATAGCAAGTATATATTCTTTTTTACATTTACTGATCTATGTTTGGTGAATATAAATTTATTATTAAATAAATATTTATAGGTTCAAATGTAATTTAACTGAATAACTTAGCATTGTTCTTTTGTGGTTTTATAGGAGCTAGCCACAATGAAGCAGATTATTATTAGTCTACATGGTAAACACAATGAACAAAATCTACCTCGGTCTCACATTGATGTAAAAAGTGCAACTGGAAAAAAATCAATCCCTTTGGTAAAACTGCTGCCAGAACACGAAGAAGAAAATATATTTACACCTAAGCCAACATTATTTGTAAGTACTATGACAAGAGTAAGTTCCAAAACTTCTGATGGTTCTCCTCACTTTTTAAAAACAAAAATGTGGATTCATCCTTCTGGGAGATGTATAATTAATTCAACTCTTTATGGAAACAGTCAATGTTGAGCAGAAAAATTAGAGTTTGTGATGCTTTTTAGCTATTTGGTTACTTTCTGTATCTTAAGTTCACAGCAAACCAGGTCTTTAAAAAAAAATATCATTGTTGTATTACAATACTGAGTGGCTAGCAAGATTTTAATAGTCATAGGGATTCACAGACCATGTATACTAATTTAAGTCTACCATGATTGTGTATAAGTGGAGTTTGTGCATATCTATATTGAGAAGCAGGAGTGAGGAAATAGGTGTATTTCTGCATACTTAAATTGATATCTATTAATGTGTATGTGCATATGTATCTAAATATATATAAAAAACAGAACACCAGTATTGATATCACTTCTGTTGCTAAGGAAGCCTGATGTTATAAAACCATTATAAAACCCTGTTTTATTCCTTCAGAAACTAAAAGCTTGGATTTTAATATTTGAAGTGGCCCACTTCAGATTTAGTGCCTCTGGTATTGGAAAGTTCCATGAAAATAGTTTAGAGGTTTCTGACTATGACTGTGTCTGAACTGACAGATTCAAGCCAGCCAAGTTGCAATGCTGAATCACAAAACAAGTCATGACTCTTATTTACAAACTTCATGATGCTACCTTTCTCTGGGTTGAACTGGGTGTATCCACACTGCATAGCATATGTGCTGATTTGGTCCAAAGAGAAGTCTTTTTAAAGTCTTTTTTGTCTTTTTTTTTTTTCTTCTTTTGTCTTTTTTCTTTTTTTCCTGGTGGAGACTTTAACATACAGTGTCATAAACTATATCAGGTTTGTCGTGTAGCACACCACGTACTGGGTGTATAACACAAAAAGTAGGAAATGGTAGCATCTCTGGGACATGATGTGAGGACATTGGGGGATTTTAGGAGTTGAAATTTCCTTGAATAGCATTATTAGACTAAACACAGGCTTATCCAGTGCTGTCTTATCCATAGTCCTTCTGATAGTGCTAAATCATACTGCCCAAACTTTGTTTTTGATGGAGCTATTCAGTGATCCGAAACATAAGCAAACAGTTTGTGTGGATGGTCTGGGGTTTCTGTGCATAATCTGTCCTGTCTTACTTAGGGATATAGAAACTGTGTAGGAACCCAGAAAAACTGCATTTACATTAAGAAATTGTAACCAATTTCTCTGGGAAAAACTCTAGCCTTTGCAGACTTTGGAGTAGGGAACTGAAAATGGGTAGATGGTACAAGTTTTCTTCTTAGATAGGAAATTAAATCAATAGTCCTGTGAAAATCTTGGCAGTTTAGGTCAATTTCTAGAATTCTAAAAGCTTGCACAAATAGACCAGATTTGTTTCTGTAACTGAAATCTTCAAAATGAATAAAGTAGATTTTTAAATTTAATGCTTTTTAAGTCTTGGAGGAAAGAATGAATAGAGAGCAGTCAGAAAAGGGAACTAGAAAGAAACAAGTTTAGGAACAACAGACTGAGACAGTGCTCACTAACTCAAGAGATTATACCCAACCCTGAAAGCAGATTAGTCCTTACCTTGTTCCACCTCCACTTGATTAGTTCTATATTTCTATTAAAACTTAAACTATTTTATTTTATACAAACCACCACTGAATTTGCCATAAGCAATCCTGACTGTGTAGCAGTAACCCATAGGATTATGAAGGCAAGAAAAAGTTGCTCACAATAATTCTCTGCAATTAAAATACCTTGTACAAAGGTATAAAACTACGGTATTCTTTTATTTTCAATTAAAGTTTTTTAAGGACTATATTTCTGTATAAAGTGTTGGTCAGTTTTGGCACACCTAAGATCTCTTTTCTAAGATCCGTTCCTTTCTCAGTTCGAAAACACAGATGATGTTATTTCAAATGAAACCTATTTATGGCACAGCTGATGTTTGTTTTCATTGTGACAGGTATTTTTTAAACTATTTCGTTTTCACCATATAATCTGCTTTTTATAACCTGGAAATGGGGAGGTCTTAATACTGGTATGTTATAATTGTAACTTTAAATGCGTAGTCTTGTTTTTGATATTTGCATTTAAGCAAAGAACTCAACTGTGAAATACATAGGAAGGAGGGAGACTTGTGTAGATTGTCTTTTTTCTTTTTGGTTTAAATTGTGTAGATTGCATGTTTTTCTTCTGTTCACTGTCTCACAAGTAAATGTTCTTTCTTTTACAGACAAATAAAGAGAAGAAACTGCAGAAGAAAACATCACCATAGCATTTTTCCAAAATTATTCAAAATAATCGTTTGTGGAACTTTTCATTAAAGAAAATTATTTTCACCATAGTGATGCCCATTTTACTATAAAAGCAAACAACTTGTTTTGGTTTTAACTGTTTCTTTTTTAACTGTCAAATAATCTTATGCTTCATAAAATAATTTCTTGATCTTTCATGTGACTAAAATGTGTGAAAATGATGCATGCAATAATTTTACTAAGACTTATTTGAATTTTAAAAGATAAATAAACACTGGTATGTTGTACACATTATAATCTGGGCAGTTAAAGGATGTGTTATTCAGAGTGTTCAAATTAATGCATGTTTCAGCCTTTTTATATTGTTTTTTCTGGACCCTGTGTTTCATGCCACATTCCTTGCAACTATTCTGGTTAATGGAAATTTTCAAAATATACATTCATTAGTATCATACTTTCTATGAAGGAAATTTATGTCAGCTGGAAACAAAATTTCTTACTGGCCTTGATTTGTAGTTCATCACTTGATGACCTTTTTATAACCAAACAGGCATCAAAAATACTTTAAAGAAGCAATAAAATACATCTTAATTATCAGCACTGATACTTAATGGGCTAGAGAGTAGTGTAGTTACATCAATGTAATAATAAAAATAGAACCATGATGGGTGAGGACTGTAGTGTGTAATGGGGAAATGGGTAATTTACCATATTTAATTGTATGAAAATAAGCCCCAAAGTCCAAGAACACAT
Organism: Leptocoma aspasia; assembly: GCA_013399835.1. Classification (NCBI taxonomy): domain Eukaryota; kingdom Metazoa; phylum Chordata; class Aves; order Passeriformes; family Nectariniidae; genus Leptocoma; species Leptocoma aspasia. Next base: position 512,367 of record VXAX01007457.1, on the reverse strand, counting down.
TCTACTTGTTTATTCCACTCTGCCATCTATTCTGACTATACAAAAGTTCTCTAATTTTTCAAAGCATTCTTGACTGCATATGGTACGTTTCTATGTATAACGTCAATATAGATCTTTTAAGTACTGCATACTGAAAATATTGCTCAGATTTCATTTAAGAGAAAGTTCCTTCTTAGTGCCTTTTTCATTGACAATATCTCTTAAATTGATTATTTTTCTAACCTGGACATGAACACTAATTATTTACTATATAATACTGAGCTATATCAAGCTTAAAATTCCCAGATACACTTTTCTTCATTTTCCAAACAGTTGAACCACAGTAATACTTCTGCTCCAGGGAAGCTTCAGTTTCCTTTTTTTTTTTCCTTTTCTTGTTCTGAGAGACCAAGGTAAAAATGCCGGCAATTGCACATTACAGGTTTAAAATTATCATTCTGTCAGTGAGGGAGGCCAAGTGTGTAGACAGAGCTGATAATCTTTTATTAGACTAACCACTGTTCACTGGAGAAAAAAATTACACAAACTTTTGGGCTCACAGACTTTCACTACACTCATTTCTGAATAAGGTTTCCTGAAGTCTAGGTATTATCTAACATACATTTTTATGTAACTAGAATGCTTAACTTCTATTTCCTATGAAACAGCTCCCATATGCAGATACTAATTTTGTAGATTGTAATAGATGCTTTATATGATTCAGTCCCTAACTGAACTTCCCATACTATTCTGTTTGTCTGTTATCAGTGAATAATTAACAAATTGAATTATCTAGAAGGACTGAGAGCTATTTCAGGCAAGATACTACTTGGAATCTGAAGTATTTACAATTTGTTTTCCTATGGTATCTGTATAAACAAGATAGAGATAGAGACTGTAAGGTGGGTGACACACCAACCTGAACAAAACATGATCAACAATGCCATGTCCTGCTGGAATAGTGTCATCCCTTGGCAAGTTCATAGGCAATACCAGATTTGAGGGAGTAGCCTATACACTGGAAAGAAAGGTCTCAGAGGATCTCACCAGGCTGGAAATTGAGTCAACAAGAAATGTATGAAGTTCAACAAAAGCAATTGCAGCCCCACATCCAGGATGCAATAACCCCATATGCCGATACTGCTGCAAAGCAGCTTGACAGAAACAGACCTGAAGGTCCCAGTGGACAACAAATGGAATATGAGTCAGTAATGTGCCAGCCAGCCACATCCTGGGTGGTTATTTCCAACAGGATAGTCAGCAGATGCAGGGAAGTGATCCTTCTCTTCTGTTTGGCACATGGGAGGAGGTGACATCTGGGGTCTTGCATCCAGTTTAGGGCTTGTTCAAGAAAGGCATTGACATATTGCAGTGAGTCCAGCAGAGGTGCACCAAGATGGTCAGGGGCTGAAGCACCTGATGTAGAAGGGGAGGTGGAAAGAACTGGACTTGTACAGCATTAATATTAGAGGCCTTACAGGAGGAACTTGTAGTCTCCAGCTACCAAATGGGATGGTACAGAGACAACAGAGCCTGACTCTGAGCTCAGAGGTGCACAGCAATAGCATAAGAGACAATGGACACCAGATGGAGCACTAGAAAACTCAATTAGCTATTATGAAAAATGCTTTTACTGTAAGAACAGTCAAATACTGGAACAGGTTGCATAGAGAGGTGTCTTCATCCTTGGAGATGTTCAGAACTCAACAAACTCCTGAGCAAATTGGTATAATTGGACCTAACTTTGAGATGGACTAGATGACTGATTTTCAGAATTCCAATTAAATTATTCTGTGGTGTTATTCCTAAACAATCTGATGTCAGATAGTGACATCCACTTACTTTGTACCATCCAAAAGGCAAAATTCTGTTTAACTCTTCCATGGAAATACAATACACAGGAACGTTTTTACTCTTAGAGAATAAGTGTGCATTGTAAATTTCTGTGCCCTCCAGGCAGCCTGGTTTTCTAAGAAGACTGACAGAAAATTAGGCTGATTTTGTGGTGAAATTTCATTGATATTTACACAGTTCTTCAGATGACAAAGTGACTTATTCTGTCAAAGGGTTGTGGGTTTTAGGATTTTTTTGTAATTATTAACAAGGTCCATCTTTAAATGTGCAAAAATAAAAGTTTATTAGAATATATTGATAACACACAATGCTGTTGGTAAATTCTGTAATACATGTGGCCCTTGTGTGAATCTCCTCAATAAGTTGGGGTTTTTTTAGTTGAAGACTGCATTTTTCCTGCGATTCTTCACTAGACTGCAAGGCTATAATTAATTATCTAGGAGGAGACCTTCTAAGCTTCTCATGAGAAAGCTAGAATGTCACTTAAATATAACTATTCAAACATGAGATGCCCTGCAGCAAAAATTAATGAAGCTTTTTGCTCTCCATGTAATGAAAAGGCTCAGTTGCAGTACCTGTACAGCACTTTTACTGAAGTTCTTTCCCACAAACATAGTTGTCAAATGAATTACTCCAAAATTATTCTTCACGGTCTTTGCAGTCTCCTATTGTCACAGGCCTTGTGTCAATGATGTGTGAGTCAAAAATAATGAAGTAAAGAGAAATTTCGAAGGGTAGTCATGCATGTAAGCAACTTGTGACTGAAGTGCCCAACCCACATAATCATCTTCGGTTCCTCTTTTTCAAACCAAAGGGAGCAAAGCCAAAAAAAATCTCTATCCGCTATTACATTTCTTGGTACATTAAGTAGGTGTTACTTAAGTGATAAGTTTCGTAAATACATGGGTTGAACAGGAAAGAAAGAAAGACAATGCTCTAAAACAGGTTAGGATTTTGGGGGTTCTTTAACACTGTAATTGCTTTCTTAGCTTGCTTTCCCTTGTCTGAAGCCAAGAAGCTGTAGTGCATCAAGGTAATCTCTTGTTTGAGGAAAAAATTGAAAACATAATTGTTTTTTTTAATAAGAACCTAAACTTTTAAGGTATACTGCTGAAACCTGTGGTCATAATTCACTGGCACTGTAGTTTCTAAATATTTCCTGTTCAAAGAAACAGTATACCTTTTGGATTTGTAGTCTTCCTTCTCTTCAAGATTTTCTGTACAAAACAGCAATGAAACCTTTTAAAAGAGGAACATCTATTAATTCAGGTATCAATTGAGGATTTGTCAGTATCACTGGGATACAATTTCCTACCTCTTACACATTAGCTGTTATTTTCTTTTTCAGCTACACTTTTTTATGATACCTAGTTCCAGCAAAAAAAGAGGAACCCTTAAATCTGTTAAACCTCTGACATCTGCAAGATGGTCAGGCAGAATTCTTTTACTCCTGGTAGGCATTCATTAACTTCCATGTCTTTGAAAGACGTGACTCAGAGAGCATGACATTGTAGAAACAAATTACTACCTTTTAAAGAAGTATTTATGTTATTATGTATATGTGTCTCAATCAATTGTCAATCTGTAGCACATTTACATGAAAACACATTTATACACAACAGTTTGAGTCTGTAACATCCTGTCATCTTTCAGGGTTGTGCTTATTAGGGAGGTCTACTGAAGAAAGCATTTCTCTCCCTGTTAACATTACATTTGATAGATCATATGGCAGACTTCTTACTGAGTCAAAGAAATGTATCCCTGGTATTTTCTTATACCAAAGAATATCGAGAATCTGTATTCATTCTCGACCTTTGAAAATGAAACAAGTATCTCTGGAAGATCAAGTTTGGCTTAGTGTCTTTGGGCAATATTATCCCCTTCTTAAATTCCTGGGATTGATTGGGAACTCTTGACCTTTAAAACACATACTTCCGCAGCTTCATTAAGGCAGTTACACTTAGGGTATTTCAGCTGGGCAGCAATCAGCAGCAGCAGCAGAGGGTGCCAACTCTCGGGGGACGGCATCATGAGCGGAAATGGACAGCACTGGGAATTGTGGAAGAATGAGTGGTGAGTACTGCAGAAGCTTTTAGCAGTAGAAGAAGTAGGTACGGCTTTTCAGAGATGTTAGACCCTCTGCAGCTCTTTTAAGCCCTCTGCTGACAGCACAAGAACCACAAACTTTCTTCCACAGAGGTCATTTTATGGAGTTCCCTGGGTTTCTTTCCTCACTGATAAGTTTTCCATAACAGTAAATACCTGTGGTTTTTGTTTCTTGGTTTTTCTGTTAGAGAGAGAAAGACTTATTTTTCTCAGGACGTTTGAACTAGGTTAAAAAAAATGGTGTATTTCAATCATCTTACCCTTTAAAGGATGAAGGGGACAAAAACTCCCAGCAAATTTCATCCTCATGAAAGGAGCAAATGGCAGAAGTATTAAATGTAAGAAGTTAGGATTGATCATGGAAATAGCTTTTACTCAAAAACTTACATGTTTTCACAGACTATGTGCCCTTTTTGAAGATACTACAGAAATAACCACAGTAAAAGAGAATGCCGCTTTGACTGTAGCAATAGAATCAACTTTGTTTGACCATGAATAATTGAAGTCTTTGTGCTCATGCTCCTTTTAAGGGAGTAGTGGATCAGTAAATGTAACTTAATTGCAGGAAAAGTCTTATGGATGGAATTTATGACTGTATTTCAATGAAAGTCTTTTCATTTTTCCTTTTGGTTCAATAGAAAAAGGATTACTTAGATTATTCAGTGTTGCAGCTGAAACTGTTAGCAATTCCCAGTGGTCCTGTTTCTCATGATTTTAGAGATACATATTGTGGCATGCAAGACTTGCTTTCTTATTCAGTTCTTTAGAAGAATTTGTTTCTTTGTGCATTATTGTTAGGTAATGCTAGACTTCTACAAGGGAATTTACATATGCAGTGTGTATGTGGGTTTTAAACAGGATTGTTACCTCAGTGCAGTGGTCCTCTTTAGAAAAAAGAGTTTAAAATATTCCCAGTGAGTTCTTTCTGAGACCTGTAGAGAGGGTTGATTCTGTGCCCAAGCTTTCTCACGCTCCCCACTGCCAGTACAGGGTGGCAGATGCAGGAGACCTGCCACTCTGTTTCACAGGAATCTGGTTTCCAAGCAGTGTAAACACAGATTCACACATTGTCATCCGCAGCTACATGTAAGACATTCACAAAAAAACTAATATCACTCATCTCTTTTGTGGTACTATGGGAAGTCTAAGCGGGCAAAACATACAATATTTCTGTGCAGCCTATTCACTAGCCACCTTTTCCTTCCTGGTTAGCATATAAATAACATTTAGCAAGTCTTCATTTTTGGACATTGGAAAGGAAGCAGCTTGCAAGTCATGCAAGGATGGCTAAGTCCTTTTTTCATCTACTTCATCAGACATGTTCTGTGTTCAGGTACTGACCAGACAGGTTCTAAAAGATCATTGGGCACCACTTCTTTCACATTAATCTTTGTTTTACTAATTTATTATTTAAATACTAAGTCCCCAGAATCCACTCAGTATTTGTGAGTAAAAGAGTACGTGCCTGAAAGTAACAACAAGCAATAAAGGGACTAATATGTCAATGACTTGAGTCTTACTGAATTAGCACATTCCTTGTCATTTTGTGTCATTTCTTTCATTATTGCAGTAATTAACGTTTCAGAATTGCATTTGTGTCATTCAGCAGGGAATGGAGAACAATAACAGTGTTTACCAGCAGCAGGAGGGAGCTTACCTTTCTTTCTCAACCCCATAAAATCTCTGCAGGCTAATCTCAGTGCACAGCCAGGGTGCCCTCCTACACAATGGAGACTGTCTGAAACCTCCCTTAGGGAAACCTGAGTGAGATGATTAGAGCTCTTGTCCAAGAAAGCCAAATACCCAATCCTATGAAATATAGCGGTTTTTCGTTCTGACACACCATTTCACATCTGGGCAGGCTGAAACCTTTGTCCAATAGATTTACACCATGATAGTAATTCTGAGATAGCTGAGTGATTTAAAAACAAGTACAGAGTATTTTTAATCCATTAAACTATGTGAAATTACAAAGAAACAAACTATGTAAAGTTCTTATGTTTCCAGCTGCAGCAATATCAAGAAATGTTCATAATACGCTATTATTATTTTGTAGCTGTAAACTGAAATATATGTAAATACATGTACATTTTAACATTAAAAGTTAAATTATTTGGGTTTGATTATTTTTAATACAAAGCAAAATATTTTTCTTTGAATATCCATGTTTTCAGGTGCTTCTGGTAATGAGTTAGATTCCAATACAGTATATTGAAATTAATGTTATTTTAAAATATATTACTCTACTTTATTACATCATCTTCATGGACTTTGTCTGATCTACTGTGCTAGCTCCAAGAATTGTCAGATTCATGACAGAAAGGTGCAAACTCCCCATGGGTCAACAGTGGAGAGCACCACATTGACTGATTTAAATGACAGTCCTGATTTTCATAAAAATATACAGTATCTTTGATAAGCAAGTTTCCAGATTCACTGGGTGTTTCTGGAAACAGGGTTGTCGGATCCACCTTCTCAGCTTTGTTTGCTGTTATTCTTTCATGTAAGAGGTTTTCTGTGTTCTTATCAATTCTATGTAATTTCTGAAAACATAAAGATGTAACTATAAGGTTCTCCTGCTTGGGTGCCCCTGAGCCATGGAGGTACCAAAAGCAGAGATGTGCTGGCATTCTCAGGGATCACCATGTCTTGTCCTAGTCATGACAGCACAAAGTCCTACTCTACACAGGGAGGCAACAGCTCTAACATTGCTTCACTCTTACGAAATACCAGTTGTTGGGTTTGGAATAGGAACAACTGTGATCCTGAACATGGATTTATTGGAGCAAAAACTGGAACTCCACCTCAACGAACCTGGCAAGGCTATTGGCTTAACAGCTTTATAGCTGTTATATTGCTTCCATAGGAAACTGAGTATGTACCATTTTCCTCAGGTGATGGATAGGATTTAATGTGTTCATCCCTGCAGAGTACTCACAGAAGTTCCCTTTGGGTAAGATGATAATAGGGGCATTTCTGAAGAAAGGAGTGACCTTCATCTCTGGAAAGAAACTGCTGAGACAACATTCATAGTTTCCAGTCTATTGGCTTGAGGCACCTTCTACAGACTGCATAAAGCTCCCCAGTACAGTTACAATACTGAACTTTATATACACCTCTTACTTCTTCATTTTCTGATGTCTACTTTAAAAACACCAGTTTTCTAGTTTTATTTATCCCATTCTTTAGCACCTGACTCTGTGAAATAGTAAGAAACCTTTGGCAAATATTAGAGGGTATGAATACTATGACTACTTGAACACTTGACTTTGCCAAGGGTAGAACTTTTCAGCTGTATGTTGCCACTTAGGTGCATTTAATCCAATAAAACAAATTAGGGCCATAGCATTTGATGGAGGGTGGATATTTAAAAAATACAATGTTTTAATGTTCAACTAATTGTAGAGAGGAATTCCTTAAGTTGCATAATTCAGTGTGAACATACAACTTCTTTGGCTGTTTGGTTATTACTTAGCTTTCTGTGAGCACTGTTTTTGCTCCTGCATTCAGAGCAGAGGGAAGTGGGCATTGCATCACCTTGTGTCTCAGTGTGATATTTTTGAGAAAACACTGACATGAGACTAGTTTAATAGTACCACAATGTCCTTGGGATAAAGAACATAGAGCTGGTTTTGATATTCTTAAATTAGATACCAGGAAAGTTTATTGCCACTGCTTCATACTATAAATAATGTCACCTGGATTGGAAGTGCTGCAATGGATCATTGCAAAATGCTTCTGTTGATAGAACACAGTGGACCAAGCTGGTCTAACCTACTATGATTAATTATCTCATAGGTGAATTTCACTATCTTCAAATAGTTGTTTTAATGTAAGATTTAAAACAGCTGTGATGGATGCAGATGCTATTGGTGAAAGACAGTTTGTGCATTTGCAACCTGCTCTATTCACATGGTCTGGCCTGTAATGCAAAAGGAAACTGTGAACACGAAGCAAAAGGAAAAGAGGTAATAATTTCTTTGTCCCTTCCACTTTTACTTCTTTCATTTGTCAGTGAAGCCATATCTGAATGCATAACTTAAATTTGAAAAACTGTAATACTGTATGGCAAAATACTTTAAAACACATAGAACAAGATGTTTATCCTGGTCCTGACTAAATGCTTGTTTTAATACTAGTTTGTTTCTCCTGTGCACTAAAATGCAGATTTTTTTCCACATTACATGTAGTTATGTCGTATCTTATGGTGATTTGTACCCAATACGGTGTGCCAGATTTATGAATCATTAGGTCCTACTCTTGAAGTGCACAGAAACAAGGTTTTCTAATCACTAAAAGAAGCTTTGTATTTTGTTACTCTACAAAGTTATCAATATGCAATCTAGAGAGCAAGAAGCCTTGTTTTGTTAAAAGATTGAATCAACTTTTCCTCTCCTTTATCTTATTTATATCTTTCAGCCAGCTCAGGGATTAAGACATATTGTTAAAGTCTTGCCTCACCCCACTTGCCACATTACCTCCGAGTTCGTGCGTAAGCGGGCTCACTCTGTAGCTTAACTAAGCATGTTGTGAACCGGTCAGGTAGACGCGTCTGAAATGAGCTGTACATTCGTGAACAGCAGTTTTCCATACCACAACACAATAGGCATATACCAAGCTTCCATTAAGTCACCCAACAAGAATACTACTTACATGTCAAATGTGAACATCCTAAAACATTTTTTTTTTTATCTAGAGCTGTTCTAGTTAAAAAAAGAAAAATTAACGAAGCATCATTAAAATGGAGAAAGGTTTTTATATTGGTCTCTTGTTCTGAAAACATTTTTATTTTTTTCTTTTTTAATAATTCAAAAAGCATTTTCAAAAACAAATGATAAAAAAAGACTTTTAGAGAAATATTAGTGGAAACTAGCTAAGCTGGTTGTAACGTATAATTCTAAATTAAATATCTCATTTTGAAAAACAGTATCCTTTATTACCTAAATAAATTCATACCTTAAACTAGGTGCAGAATAAAACTGTATTGTATATTGTACTAAATATATTTTGTTGCATGCTTTTCCAGCATGTTTTGTAGAAAATAATCTGACACTTGAAGCTGGAACTATGAGTACCAATATGTTAATGAAGTGTTTCATGGTTTTCACACTGAAAAATTATTTATTTCTGTTAATCAAGTTCTAAATATTTTCAAAAAGGCAAGAAATAATGAGGGGGGAAAGTAACTTTGTATTAACTAACTGTTTAACTATGTTGAATATTATTTACCATAATCTATTACTTAATATGTCTGAGAAATTAAAAATATTCTAAAGGACTTTTAATGCATCTGCAGCTCCAGTATAGTTAGCAAAACTTGGGTAAGGTAATACTGTAGGACATAATACTGTCCTACATCATTAGATAGTTCTTCTTCTGTAACATTTGATTGGACTTTTTTAATGGATATCTTATGTGACTTATTTGAAAGGAAGATATTTCTGTGTGCCAGCATTCCAATAGACCTATGTCACTTATAAGTCCCTACGTGAACAGACATTTGAGCCATCACCGATAGCCACTGTCATTTTTCACCTTTCATCTTATTTCTAGATTGTTGCAGTGTTGGCAAATCTGTCATTTTCTGGCTATGCCTTACCAAGAGTAAATGAAACTAAACAAACTGTGTGGAGGCAGTTGCTTCCTTGATGGAATGAGTTCCTCATGAGGCAAATGGAAACCTCGAAGGGGGACGCAGCTGTGCCTTTTCATTACACTACGCAGTTAGAAATACAGACATTTCCTCATCCAGCAAGATCAATGCTGTCACCAATTCTGTAAGCCCCCAAGTGAACACAAGATAGGACTCATGTGCAACCACATTTTCTGAAGGCTGGTCAGCTTCCTCGTAGGGGAGGGCTGAAGTCTCTGAGGTTGGCAGCCTTTGGTTCATTCATCTTTCTTATTGGTCAGTTGTGATGGCCACTAAACACAACAGATATTCTGATGAGTTTTTAGCTTCAGCAGTGAGTTCAGATACATTCTCTGATTTCTGGAGTTTTGATGATCATAATTTTGAACATTTTCATCACAAAATGTTAAGTGTGTACTTTAAATCCTCTTCTATGGAGTGACTGGGATGAAAAATGAAGCACACCTTTGTTTTCTTGGGAAGCACCTTTCCAACTCCTGACTCATCCTTATACTGCAACCTGAGGTATGCTTTTGTAATCTCTACTTTGCTATTATCCCTCCTGACAAGTGACATCCAGTTAGCCAGCTCTCTTATGGAAAGATGTCAAACCTCACTTAGTCTTGAGGCAGGTGCATAGAAAATCAGTACTTGCTATTGACAGTTTTTTGAAATTACTTGTTTGTTCCTAAACTTCTATTCAAAATGTGTCAATTGAGTTACCAGGGCATTTTGAGAAATGGTAATGGTCACTTGAGTTATTACCCTTATTATTAAGCAACTGAGAGTCCTGTGGTAATATTAATATCCTCTGACTGACTGAAAATCTGCCTTTGCTGCAGCAGCAGCTGTTTCTGATTGCAGAAAGGCTGGTTCTTTCCCAAGGGCAGACCATTTAGATAGACAGGAGATGCTACCTAATTCTTTCTGCTCCTTTGAGCTAGGATGGCTCCTCTGCTCAGATCGTGGAAATGGAGCAACAAAACTGCATTACCCTGTTACTTTAATTGAATTCCTGAATTCCTGAGCTGTGCTGCACATGCCATCAGTGCTCTGTAAGCTGCATCTGAATGATTCACAAATACTAACAAGAAAGAGACATCAGACCACAAAAAATGATACTGCAGCAACCTCACCATGGGAGTCTGATCAAGATTGAAATTGTCTAGATTTCACTCCAGTCACTCAACCTCCAGCCCCGGTAGATCTTTATACGATAGCGCAAAGAATCCATTTTCAGTTTCTGCTCTATGTGGGCATCCATACTGCACATAAGCTTTAAGTGTGTGCTGTAAAAGTCCTTCTAAACAGCTGTCAGTCTGTGAGCTTGTGCTCTTGAACTACCAGGACTCCTCAAAATGTAACCAAGAAAAACAAGTTTGCTGGTGCCAAGTTTAAATTAATTATACAAGTTTTTGTCTCAGGGTTTTTTAATTTTTTTTTAACAAAAAATAAAAGGAGGCATAAGGAGGGCATCATAAGTAGGAAAGACTGAAAACTGCATTCTTAAAATGAGCACCCCAATTTGCTGCATAGTCCATCCAAAATTCAGGTATTCCAAAAGAAGCAGTGTCTGCCTCCATCTTGAGGTGCAGCTCTCTCCTCTGGCTACACAATGAATATTCCAATAGACACTGCAAGTGCATGCAGGCTCAGCAGCTGGAGTGTGAGGGACTGACTGCACCCCAACTTGAGCTGTGGATGCTGAAAAAGATTGAGCACTTCAGTAAAGAACGCTGCAAGTTACAGTATGACCAGACTGACCTTAGATGTTTAGACATCTAAGATTTGCATCTTTCTGGGCCATCTGAGGAATCTAGCTCACTAGACATAATTAAGCCATGAACCTTTTAATGAACCTTCTTCATTTATATTTCTACTGAAAGATGTATAGTTCAGAAGCATCCCACATACCAAGGAATCTAGGGATTTGTTGTTTCGGTAGACAGATTTCCCACCTTCATTATTTATTTTTCCCCCACACTTAATCGCAATAAAATTGATCAACTATTATGTTTTCTTTTAGAAAGACAAACAGCTTGTTGTTAAAAACCAATCATGAGACCTTACACACCAGCCTGGCAATATTCCATTTCAAAAAAAGTTGACTTGTCAGTTAGGAATTTTGGTCAAAAATGTTGAGCTGAATCCGGTGATATACTTTGCAAAACTGTTTTTCATAAACTCTGTTATATTTTGTGACCAACTTTATCTAAAGGTAATTCAACAAAATCTTGTTTTTCATTAGTGTATACTGAGTGGCATAAATAAAACTATCTGTTTTAATAGATTCACATACTGACTGTTCACATTAAGCTTCTCAAATTAATGTCACAGTGCAAGTTCATAATCAGCTACATCATTTTAATTTACATTTTCTAAGTATTGGTTCTAACTCTAGCTTTCTTAACATAATTCTAGAACACGTCTGATCAAACAATTACTGAATATCAATCCTGAAAGCTCATTGACTATCCCTTTTAAAATTCCTGGTGTGAAGTTTTCCGGACACGCTCATCTAAGACGATAAAGAGTAGCTGGTTTAATATGCTCTTGAATTACTGTTGAAATGTAAAGTATTTTGCCATTATATGATACAAATATATTTCCTTCTCTTTCTCAAAATGCAGCACAGAAATATCTAGCATGGCTTTTTTCTCTTTGCTTATCAAAAATTCTGCATCATTTATCTAAAAACAGACAATTGTTAGAGTTCTTAATACATTTCGTGGACCTTTTAAAAATGTTTTTTTCAGTGAGGGTCGTTGACTTCTTAGGCATCTTTCTTTTTCCATGTTATTTTTCCATGATAACTGTCATCAAAGTTATATTTGCTGTTACTAGTTCTTTTCCCAGCTGTTGAGTGTCTATAATTATAACTGCTTTACAAAATGCCCTCTAAAGAGGCAGAAGGCAAGGGGCTTTCTTTTCAGGAAGAGGTGTTTTGACTTCCATGGGATTGTAGACTTTCAGGACTACACTCACCTCACTCAGCCTACAGGTTATTTCAGCTTTGTCTAATGCAAAATTTGCCTACCCCAGATGCAAGACTGTTTGAGTACAGATATGGCTTAGTTTTAGGAATTATGCAGACATTGATACCATGAACTCTCCTGCCTCATCCCTAAGGGTAGAGCTCCATGGCACACTGAAATTTAGGTTTCTGCACTTCTCTGAATGGGCCAGTTCAGGTCCCACACAGGCTCGTTAGCTCCTCTGGATAGGCAAAGCTGTCTCTCAGGGCTTCTGTGCTTCTCCAGGATCACAGTGAGCAGGACACTGTACCCTGCAGATATTGCCCTCTAAGGGCCCCAGAATCTTCTTTGAGCACCTCATAAGCAGTTGATTAAGGAGCTTATCCTTTCTTCCCCTACCTGAAAGGACACTGCATAAGAAGTGAAGGAATTTTTTCTGACTACATCCCCTAATTACTTTTTCTCTCAACATCACGATTTAGTTCCAAGTGAGCATTCATTGCCCAACCTCATTATGCTCCTAGGGATTGTTAACCTAGCAGCTCATTGCTTTAATGCCCTCCTACTTGTCCAGCCAGACCATCCCCTCTGCCATGTCCAAGCCTGGATAGGCTCCATCTCCCACCTGGAAGACCAGTTTTTCACAAGACCCAAACCACTCTCTACTATGTTATTTCTCTAACCAGGAGATTTCAGCCAGAACACGCAATTACAGCAGCATTACAGTTAGCGTTTGTTAACAGATCCTCAGCATAAACATTCTGGAGCCAAAAAGTGCTTTCTTTAGTAGTAAAAAATGTGGGTTTGTCTCATATATTCAGGCAGTTAAAACACCACATAAGATCACCTATTGCTAACAAGCATGGCCAACACCATTTGCTCTTTTAAAGCAGGCAGCCTCCACATTGGACAGGGGAGGTGGAAGTAAAGAATGGTTATGGCTCCCACTAAACTTCCAAGTAATGGGCAAACCACCTTGCCAAAAACTGTGAATGTTATTTTTGAAGTACATTAGCATTTTAATTAATGTTGTATCATTACCCCGCGTGTATGGATTTCCATCTCCTCTAATAGTACATAAATAATTAAATGACATGCTGAAGGAGCATGTCGTTGTCATTTCTGGCCCTTCCATGCAACAAGTCAGAGCCAAGCAGCTGTATGACAGTGGATGAAAATACAGGAAAGACTCATCTCCTAAAGCTGAGTCAGTGGCCTGTTGTTCTCAAAAAGACCTGTTGTAATAAACAGCCTCCAGTTCAGACATACACTGAACATACAGAGGTCAAAAAAAAAAAAAACAAACTAGTAACAATAAATTCTTTTTCTGTATTTTTTCCCATCAAATGAGCTGAAAATATTTGAACTGTACCTAAACCTAAGTAATGTGAGGCTGTTTACCTAAAGTTAAGGCTTCTTAAAATCCAACTAAAGATTGGGTTCAGCTACTGAGTAAGATGTCTTGTTCCCTCCAGACAGGTTGATGATTCTTAATCCAAGAATTCGAGTAATGAGCAGTTGAAGTTTCCATCTTGAAACATCTGTTCCGCCAAGTCAGCACTGGCCTTGATAAATAGCAAATCAGACTGATGCATGCAAGTGTGTACACACATGCTCAAGTTAAACTTGAGGGAAAATACTTGAACAGACCTCTGCATGGACAGATTTATATAATTAATCTGTAATTAGGCTTTGTACAGTGCAGACTGACTCAGGTCAAAACACAGAAAATGCAGACATGGTAAGATCTTTACCTGTTGCTGCAAAAAGTTTTTTCAAAGGTTATTTGTGGGTAAGTTTACATACCTTTATTTATTTGTCACAAACCTTCACTGCTATTTTAACTTACTCATCTTGCAGTGGAAGAAAAATATGTTTAGCTAAAGGATAAAAACAAACCACAAGTACAACTGCATCTGCGTGCTTTTAGTAATCTCAGCAAACTTCAAACAACTTTAAAAGTTTGCTTAATTTTTAACTGTGCAAAATAAAACCTTGCATACACCTCTCATTTTATAAAGTCTGTACCAAGTTTTGCAATGGCGACTCTCCCTGAGCCTGCAGAATAAAGGAATAATTTCTTTTTGCAGGTTTGTTATAGTCTTTATATCCTAAAAAACTGTCAAATCCAGTTTTGGAGTCACTCTGTTGAGAAGGTTTCTACCTGATGTGATGTGCCAGTTCAATATCATTAACAAAAATGACAAGCTAGTTCAGGAGGGTACACACTTCACTCCAAGCAGAGCAGCAAAGAAAGCCTGAGGAACTCCACTGGTAATGGGAAGGTTTGACACAACTGTCCTCTAGAGTATACAGGGATGTTGGCAAAACAAAATCTCACTTTCTGTACATCCTTCAAAAGAAAGCATTGTCCAAGGGGAATTAGAGGTATTTTCCTGATTGCAAGGCTTTGCACATTAGAGCAGAGGTGGAACAAGATGACTACTGAAATGTCAAGAGAGGAAAGAAGTTAAGATGAAATGTGTTTTTACTCAAATGCCAGGCTGAAATAATTAAGGAGTACTATTTGTTATTTCAGCAGGAATATCCTTCTCTCCATATGGTCTACCACAGTATTTCTGGTAAAGTGAAATGAAAAACGGGAACCGGGCTTGCCTTTCATAAGCAAAGGGAACACCTCCGTAAGTTAATCCTGAAACAGCAAGAGATAAAGGTACACAGGAATAGACTGTCATTTCATGATTTCCCACATTCGCTTTAACAGAAAGTCACCCTGCTACATTCCTTGGTGTGGTGGTGCTGGATTATATAGCGCGAGTGGCATTCGCAAAGCCTGTCATGAGTTAAGATGGCACCTCATGGCTGGTGCAATCCTGTCTTCAGAGGAAAGTTAGCACGAGAAAAATAATTACTTTCTTAAAGTAAAAGGATTGTGCTGGCTCTCTTTTGAAAGTTAGAAGTAAAAAGAGAAACCATTTCTTCCCTTGGGGAGATGGAGTCTAATGAGTGGCCAAAAGCACAGACAGCTACTATTTTGCAAGAAGAAAGTTCATGCCCACTTCTCTAGTAAATTTACGTGAAAAAATGAGGTGGGTATTTGCTGAATCAGAACAGGCCTCTCGATGTGTTAAAAGCTCCTGAAATTATAGTCAGACATCTTCCTGTGGCTTTCAAGCCTGGCTTAGTTCAGCTGAGGTCCTTGGTTTTCCCTCACCTCATTATTATGAAACAACTTGTCCATGTCTTTCCAGTCCTTTCCTATGCCTCCAAACAACACGTGCAAGTCCCTGTAACTCTGGCCTACTCCTCCCAGCAGGACAATGGGACACAAGTACCTTTCCTAAGAGGAATGTCTTATGGAGTGATGAGTTAGGAAACCAGAGAGCCTGTCTCCATCCTGGCCCCCCTGCTGAACTCCTTTGCTCCCAACCCCACTCCCACAAGGCAGTGATCTGCTCCTCCACTGCCAAGCTCCCAACTGCCTGGGACTTGACATTTGTTCTTGTTTTCTCCTGTCTCCCCTAATGGGCATAGCACTACTAAGCGAATAGGAATGTACAGAACAAGAGAGTTCAAAGTAATTGAGTCTACATTCATTCAGAAAGCCTGGATCCTTGCCCACTCAGAACCTACAGCATCAACATAGTTTCAGAAAGTTTAACCCTTTTTCCCTGAACCTGGGAAAGCTCTTTCGAGCGCAGAGTGTTGCACCCCCCTTGCCACTGACTGTGGACACTGAAAAGTGTCCTTCACATACCTAGCCCTAGGTGTTTACCGATCAATGCTTTATTCCTCCTTTATTTTTTTGCTCTGTAGGACAATAACTAAAGACCTCGAACTGTCCTTTTTAGAAGATGCCCAGGGACTTGTGTTGCAGGGGAATGATCACTTAGTAAAACTACCAAATACGTCTGCCTGAAGTCTTACACAAACAGGGCTGTGCTGGGTTGAAAACAGCTTACTTGGTTTTCTGCTGCAAGTTCATCTGTTAAGGTGTTAACACACTTCTACCTCAGTCTGCAAAATCCGTGAAGAATTAGAAACATTCCAAAATTATTACAGCTGTAAACTCTTTTTTTCACGATGATTAATTCTGAACAAATTCTCATTTCAATTTAATTTAGGAGATGACATTAGTTGGCGGCTTATTATTGACTTTAAATTTGTAAATAAAAATGAATTGTTCCAAGAAGTGTAAAATCTAATAACAAAGGGAATTCTTGAAATGGCCTATCAAATCATTTTTCTGTCTGGATCTAAAAGTGCATTTGGACTATCTGTAAACTAAATAGTGCAGCAATAGATAAGCAGTTAACCTGAGCAGGAACAAGAGTCTATCTGACGTTCCTGTTTAATTGTTAGTTATAGTAGAAAAGTCAAAATAAAAATTGCTCTTTAAAAATTACATTGTCTTTAGTCATCTTTCACTGATTGTTGCTTGACAAAAGACTGTAGGACATAGACCATCAGTAGCACAAAAACATGGTGAAGAGATTGCATTTATTTATCTGCAGTTCAGACCTAATTGCATCCTTTCTAAAAAATTAAAACACATTCAGAGATGCTTCTGAAAATGTTTATACACAGAGCTTTACTCCGTGATACCATTCTAATTAATCTGCTAAAGCTTTTGCCAGGACAGGCCCTTTACAAATGCATATATATAAAACAAAGCAAAACAAACAAAAATAACACAAACAAACAAACAAAACTTTCAAAATTATCTGTTTATCATTCATTTAATCAGATGGAGTGAAAACATGCAAATCAGGTAAGCAAGTCTGAGAAACACTTCAGTTACTACAGCCACAGGATTCATATAAATGTCTGAAAGTCACCAGTACATGTACAACATTGTGTGCCACCCAGTCCTGTGTTGTGCCTGATCTATAAGAATTAGTTTCCAGACAGCAAAGTGTAGTATTGCTGGTTTTGCACTTTTAAAGCTGTTAGAGAGCAGTTTATATTAAACTTGTCCTTTCAAATGGTCAAAAACATAGTTTGAAGCCTAACACGGTTGACAAAGGGGACATGTCAGGTATTCAAAAAGCGTAGTTTGAAGTTTAACCCTAAACTATGGTTATGTGAAGGGCATTCACAAAAAGCAAGACATGATTTTAAAATCTGGCGTTTAAAACACCTGTTCCTAGGCCTGAATGGAGAAAGAAATGCCAGTCATGAGTCTTCAGTAAAGGACACTGAAGTTGCATATTGCCTAAACGGGAATACGTGTTGGTGTCGGATGGAAATGAGCCTGCATGGCTTTAAATGCTGCGCTGACGGGAGTAGCCGGATCTACGTTAGTAATAACAAGCATCAAGAGGCTACGTATTGCTAAACAGACAGTTCGTGTAAAGAAATGTTATGCTGAGATCTTCCCTGGTTCTGCAATTAGCTTTCTGCATGCAGGCTCTGAGACATCCTACTCGCTGTGGACTGGGCGGCAAAAGGGAGGAGTGCCAGGCTGATCAGAAAAAAAAACCAAACCACAACTTTTTTTACGTTTTAAAAAAGAACCTTGTCTGTAAATGATAGGGGATAAATACGGGGAGGGGGAGGTTGCCAACATTTCTGTGGATTCCCAGACTCTCTCCCTGCAAACCGGAGGCGCAGAGCTGACAGGGCTGGGAGAAAGGTAGAAAGTTTGTGCTTTTTTCCAAAGCTCCACTACATGCTGTACTTTTCCCATACAACGTGAGCCGGTCGGTGTTGCACGAAAGGACGGCGTCCCTCCTTTTTCTGCTTCAGCGAAACACGCGGTAGCTTAGCTCACCGTCCTGTGTCTACGGGGAAATATGCTTTGCGCCGAAACCACACCTCAAAACAAGTAAATAGAAACTTGCCTCATTTCAATTGGGGGGCGGGGGGGAGGAAGGGGGAAGAGAAGGTTCAATCGTCGCTACCTCTTTTCCTCTACCCGTCTTCCTTGTCCTCTGCTCTATTTCTGTAAAATGCTGAAAAACTTCATTTTCACAGTGTACCGGGGGTGCGGGTGGATGTGTAGTGCCGGGCTGATAATTATTAGCAGCAGGTTTCGAGTACGAATTGCCTTCAGGACAAAAAATAATAAATCTGAACGACTGCTTTTAAAACCCTTTTGAAGATGAAAGGTAGGACAAGACAGTTGTTTTAAAGTGCCTACATTAGCAGTGCTTCTTTACAAGACTATAAATAATAGTAAAAGCACGAGAGAAGCCTCGGCGGAGCGCCGCACTTGCTGAAAACCCGCTTCCACTCCGGGGCGAGCGCCGCGCCGGCCGCTCCTTTCCGGGGACTCTGCGCCGGGCACCGCTCCCCGGCTGCTGGCTGGGTACCGCCCTGCCGGAGCCGGCACCGGGACCGGCACCGGGATCGGCACCGGGACCGCGGCGGCGCAGGGCCGAAGCGGGCCGGGTCGGACCGGGCGGCGGGGAGGAGCTGCCCGCGCTCCCCGTAGGCAGGGCGGGCGGCAGGGCCGGCCCCCTCTCTGGGCTGGGTGGGGTATAGGGGGGGCCGGGGGTGGAGTAGGGTGAAATAGAGGCGGGCGTGTGTCACCGGGTAGATACCCGCGGCCAGGTACAGGCGGAGGCACTGAGGATACCGGAGTGGATGCGCTCTGGGCTGGTGCTCCTGGGGAGTGAGCGCACGAGTAGCCACCGCCCGCCCGCCCGGAGCCGCCCGCGGGTCACTCGCCCTGCGTCGGG